>KZ451917.1:554306-619718 GCA_002786265.1 Apostasia shenzhenica
GTGCTGAATGCTGGCCTGCAAAGAAGAAACATACAAATAAAATAAATGTTGCAGAAATGAGGATGTTAAGGTGGATGTGTGGATATACACGAAAGGATAGAATGAGAAATGAGTATATCCGAAAGAAAGTTGGTGTTGCACCAATTGAGGATAAACTTAGAGAAAGTCGGCTTCGATGGTTTGGACATCTAAATCGCAGGCCAATTGAAGCTCCAGTTAGAAAAATTGAGTTACTGGATTTTGCCCATGTACAAAGAGGAAGAGGGAGACCAAAGAAGACATGGCAAGAAACTATAAGGAGTGATCTTAGTTACTTAAACTTAAATAAGAATTTGGTAACTGATAGAGTGCAATGGAAACAAAGGATTCATGTAGCCGACCCCACCTAGTGGGATTAAGGCTTGGTTGTTGTTGTTGTTGTATTCATTTAAATGTCATGAAATAGCTGTTACGATTTTGTTTCAATCCGAGCAAATTCAGAAACTGTTACAAATACTAACGGATTCTTGAAAGAGTAGCCTGTGCAGGATTCTTGTTGGCTGGGAGTGCAAGCAGGGCTGGAGGCCAATGTTTGTAGATCTGGATATTGGCCAGTGCGCCACTCCTGGATGTCTTGCTGCTGCTCCGGTTGGAATGCCTGTTGATGCTGTAGAAGGAATTCCTCTTGAAATGCCAATAGTGTATTACTATGGACACGCTACTAAGGTATATATATCATACTTCTTTGTTTTCTTCAGTTTGTTCTCTCCCTCTCCCTCTTCCTCTCCCTCTCCCGGGAGGTTGACATTACATTTCTTGATTTATTTTAGTCAATAATCTCCAAGGAATATCTCAAATTTAAGGATTAGCGATGCCCAGAAAGTTTTTGGGGTTTATTTACACAATATTCCATAGCAAGTATCCTTGTTTTTTTAGGGGTAGTGTAGCATCCTCTGATCTAAATATGAAGATATTGTTCGCTTTGATCTTAAGAAATTGCTTGACTTCAGTACTTCTCAAAAAGTCTTACATTTTAGTATTACTTTAAATTCATGCATATTTAACTTTAAAATTTTTCATTATTAACCTCCCAGTTTTATCACAAAGGTATCTCTATCATTTGTCATGTTATCTACTTATACAGCTTAGAAATCACTATCCCTTTCTGATGTACAAGTCATTTTTATGCTTCTCTACCTAAAAGCCTGCTGAGAGTTGCTCCTTGTCTGAGTGATTTCGATTCAATCATATGAACATCACCCTGACGATCACTCTCCATCCTCTTCGATTTCAGGTCGTGACAAGTGGAGTGAGAATCTATTGTACGCAGTGTTTCCCTCATTTTTTGACAAAGAGGCCATTTTGAAAACTCTATCTAGTCTAAAAAATTTTGTGGACTCAAATTCTGAAAATCTAGATATACTTAAGCAATGTCATTGAATGGTCCAAATTAAGAACTCTGTCTAGCTTTACAAGAAAAATGGATTTATTTGTCATGAAGTCAAAATTGCAAACTATTTGTTTCTTTTGACTGTGACCATGCATGTTAGTTGATAATTAGTTGGGTGCGTGTAAATAGATGTAAATTTTGTACTGCACATGACTTATAAAAATGCACCCCACACAACTTAATTATGCCTTTGATGTTTAGGGTGCAAGTTATGTGGCTTAAATGATTTATAAACTTGTAAGTAATGTGAGCTCACACGGCTTATAAGTCGTGTTAATAAGACACTGCTAATTAAAATTTAAATCTACAAAAAAATCATTTTTATTTTGTAAGTCTTGTAGCTCGCAAGACTTAGTGTGGGACATGTGGTTCATCATGAATTATATTTTTTTCATGAGCAATATAATTTACAGTTTTCTAAGTCATACATGTAAGCCACACAACTAATTGCACCTAAGCTTTCAAAGGACCAATGGGATAAGTCGAGCAGGGGTAAATGACTTCTTTACGTATGTAAATCATTTACTACGTACAATCATACATTTTATATTTATAAATCACATATTTTGCAATCTTTGTGTGTAATAGAAGATTTATATAGTTAATTTTCTTATAAGAAACATATATATCCATTTGAAAATTTAGGATTATTGAATATTTTAAACATTTTTAGATTGTTGCTAACAAATTTGAAATGAGATATAAATGCCTCTATCGTTCTCCCAAATATTTATCCTGATATTTTTTTTCTGTTCATTAGAATTGCTCGTGACCAACATACTCGATTGCATCTCCATGCCTGTGCGTCATAGAGGCAACACATCATCATATTCAGCATGCGTTCGCCCTCATATAATTTTTTGAGAGTTGGCTCCAGTTATCTGATTAAGGTGAAATATTCTACATATTAAGCAAATAAATTTTTTGAAAATTATATCTAGCAGTAAGAGAATGCCTAATGATCCATTACCTGATGAAATCCCCAACATGACATGAACAAATAAATATTAATTAATAATGAGAAAATTACGCACATGCTTACAAATTTTACTAATCTTACACTTAGATCCCTCCGGTTATTACTCCTATAAATTCGTTCGGACCAGCATTCATTATCACAGAAGCTGTTGCAGATGGCTAGACAAGCAATCCCCAAGCTTCTTCATCTCCCCCTTCTCACACTACTGATCATCACCGACGTCTGCTGGGACCCTTCTCCGGCTGCCACCGCCGACATGGAGCCACCGGTGAAGCGGTTGGGGCGGGCAGAGCGGGACAAGACGGAGGTATTCTCGAGCCGCCTGCAGCCGCACTCGAGAGACTGTGATATGTCAGTGGGCGAATGGGCGTACGACCGATCCTACCCTCTCTATGACGACCGCAGCTGCCCGTTCCTCAGCCACCAGCTCAATTGCCAGAGAAACGGCCGGCCGGATTCCGACTATGAGCGGTGGCGGTGGAAGCCCCACTGGTGCTTCATTCCCAGGTGAAAATCAACATTTAATTGGCTTCGACTTCATCAAATCCGATCATGATCATGGTAAATGGCATTAGGTTCAACGGTTTGGATTTTCTGGGGAGGATGAGGAGGAAGAGGATGATGCTTGTGGGAGATTCAATAATGAGAGCCCAGTGGGAGTCTCTCGTCTGCATGGTTGAATCAGTTATTCCTGCTGATCGTAAGCTCGTTTCTTCTTATGGCCCTCGTGTGGCCTTTCATGCTCCGGTGAGAATATATATTGATGAGATACATAATATGAAAATATTTATCATTTCAATATATAATTAATATATTTACTTAATAATTATCATCGCAAATTAATTTATCCACACGAGCGGTACCATTTTGTTATCTTTAATATTACAATATATATATATTAGTGACACCCCATCACTATTAATTCTATATATATACATAGCACACGTGTGAATAATTGTTCTAAATAAATAATTATATATATTTTATGAAATGCTTTTTTTTTTTTTTGGAATTTGTTTTTTTCTATATATAGTTAATAATGCATAAAAATTGGAATTAATTAATTAGGATTTTGAGGCATCCATAGAGTTCGTATGGGCGCCACTCCTGGTTGAAGTGAGGGAGGATGGAGGCGGCAGGCGGGTTCCGCATCTCGACTCCATTGAAGAAAATGCCAAGCACTGGCGGGGAGTCGACCTTCTCCTCTTCGACTCAGCTCACTGGTGGACTCACTCGTGGGTAACATTAATTATTAATTAATGTCAGTAATTTACATAAAATTTTATAAAAATATTTACTTACATGTCAAACTATTTAATTTTATTTATATATTATCATCCACTTTTAGTTAATTATATTATGTACACTCAAAATATTATAAAATTTATATATACATATTTGAGTTAAAATTCAGTCAAAATTTATTTAAAAAAAAATTCATTAGTAAATTATTAAAATTATTTTTTTATTTTTAGTAGTATATATTTTTCTTTCTTAATGTCACACTAAAGCGCTAATATTAAAATCAATTCATGTCGTGAATAATCTAATTTGTTTTGACTTCTGTCAAATCACGAAGACATTAATCTAATTTGACAAAATCAATTAGACCTAAAATACACCTCAATAGGTGTCCACCTTTTAGAGAATAAAAAACCCAAAAAGGTGACCACCCTTTAGTGATTCAAAACCCAAAAATGTGTGTCCACCCAAAATAAGAATAAATAATAACCAAAATAAATTAGACCACTCTTTAGGGTAAACAGTCATGGCCCAATTTCTTTCTCATGAGATACACAAAAAAAAAAAAAAAATACCATGAAATCTCTTTCCAATATGTTCCAAAACTGGTCCTATTCAAATATTAATAGAAATTATAATCAGAAGAAGTCTTATTCGTCTATTAACTATTATTCATCTATCAACTATTATTATTATAATTGGGATCGCTTGCAAAGTTGTATTGATTATATTAGATGGAAGATGCATTATCCTGGAAACATTTATGCTAATACTAGTTTTCAGATTCCATATCCTTGTATTACAGATTATGTAGTTCTAACATTAGCCTTTATACAATTGCTAGAGCAGTATGCTTACAATATTATTGAAATTTTTCATAGGATATACAATGCAGTTACCTATATCCCATGATGTCACATATACTTTATGTAAGGCTATTCCATTGTGTAATCTTTTAGGTAATAGACTTCATAAAAAAAGAATCTATGATATGATTGAACAAAAAGTGAGATTATACGGTGAAATATATAATAATGCTTTGATAAAAGGGGTCTTCATTAATATCTATTATGAATCTAAAGATTCCCTTAAATCATTAGACTTTCTTAATATTAATATATCTGATATGATTGGAAAGATTATCAAAGTTATGGATGAAAATATGATACTTGGTAATCTACCAGAAGTCAAATCATTGACGTCTCCTTAGATTTTGTCTCCTTAGACATTAATTTATCAAATCACGGATATACAATCTGTCTTAAAATCAATTCATGTCGCAGATATCTCCTTCTCTTGCCACCACTTAAATATTAAGATTTTAAGATTTTCACCCAAAGTATATTTAAATATTCTTAAAATAATATGATAAACGGCCCAGATTTTTTGTAATTTAATTATAGTTAGGTTATTGAAAAATTATGATTACTCATTATAATAAAAATAAGTTAAAATGTATGTAAAATTTTGTAATATTTTGAGTGTGTATAACGTAATTAATAAAGAATGGATAGATAATGCATAAATAAAGTTAAATAGTATGCCATATAGATAAATATCTCAATTTTATATTTACAGATATATATTTTTCAAAACTTTTAAGATCTAGTTCATAATATTTAAAATTTCTAAATCTTTATAATTAATTAATTTAACTTGATTGGAGTTAATTAATTATTACTTTATTTATACAAAAATATTATATTTAAAATTTTCAATTAATTTCCTATAGTTATGTAAATCATTCTAAATTTGATATTTCATTTATATGTGTTACGCCTAATAAATTTGTCTTATATCCTTGAAAAATAAACTTAATAAAATTAGTTAATTGTGAGAATATTAAAAAAATTAGTTGATATATTGAGAATTATATAAGCTATTTTATTTTAAAAAAAATAATTTTGATTAACTTGAGCATGAATGAACTAAATAGGGACGGATCAAGAATACTAAGAAAACTCATAAGGGCAAATGCAGAAATCTGAGTATTTTTTAATTTTTCATTATATTTAGGATTAAAATTATTTTAAAATACTTGACCTTTCAGGTGGGACTTCTACATGGAAGAAGGAAGGGTATTGAAGAATGTGAACCCCATAATTGCCTACGAGAAGGGTCTGACTACGTGGGCTAAATGGGTTGACACGAATTTGGATCCTCATAAAATCAGAGTCATTTTTCGTAGTGCATCTGCAAGTCATAATGGGTATACTTATAATTATTAACCAATCTTATATATAATCAATCTTTTAAAAATTAACATGTTAATATATAAGATTGGCATCGAGTTGATTTTGATCGAGTATGCGTTGCCCTCAATTCAAATTTGAATATTTTGATTTGAGTCAATAATTAAAATTTGTTTGATTTTAAGTTGAATTGAATCTAATTATTAATCATATGTTTTATTTAAATATCATGTATATATTAACTTATTATGCATATCAAAATATAAAATTATAAATTTATTTTACATATATTTTTATAATTTAATCCCTTTGCAAAAATAATTAATTATTTCTTATTTTTATGACTAAAATACTTACTATATATTATTATGAAAATTTACCATGCATACAAGTTGAATTAATTTTATTTTAATTAAATTGATTTTTAATTATATTATAAAAATTTAGTTAATTTTAGATGGGGTAAAATGCAAATAGTTGAGTGATATCAACTTTCTGAGTTTGGTACAAATTTTAAATTTTTTTTATTTTTTTAATCAACAAGATTTATTTTCAGCGACAATGGGCGGCAGTGCTATAGGGCAAGGGAGCCTCTGGTGTATACCGGCTATAGCCCGAGGGCGCCCGGGCAGCTGGCGGTGCTGCAGGAGGTGGTGAAGAAGATGAGCTTCCCGGTTTACCTTCTCGACATTACGAAGATGTCGGCTCTCAGAAGAGACGGACACCCGTCGGTTTACGTTGGAGCTTCTGAAGCCCACGGAAGCGGGTCGGGCGGGCCGGGCTGGGACTGCAGCCATTGGTGCCTGCCCGGCGTGCCCGATTCCTGGAACGAAATGCTCTATGCTCTTCTTCTCTAGCTCGGGTTTGATGATCAGCTCAGCAGAATATATATCTTAATAATTATAGCTTCAAGGTAGGTTAATGACGTAATATTGACATGGATATATAAATTCTGCTAGTAATTTTATATTTTGCACTTTTTTTTGGTAGATTAATTTCTTATTTATTTATCTAAATGAATGCATATCAAAGATGCTTGTAAATTTAAGTAATTTGATACCATTCAACAAAAACAAAAAATAATCTTTTATTAATATTTTAAATTTATTATAAATTTTAACAATTTTATTTCACAATCAACATAAGTTTTAATTTTAAAATTAACTTTATTTCACATATGCACAATTCTTATTATTAAAATAAATTTATTTCCCATCAATTCTGTAATATAAAATATTTTCTTTTTTTTCGTCTTTTTTTGAGATGGTGCCAAATATGCCTCAACAAAGAAAATTTTGATCAACTAAATCTACAAATAAAATAAAGGTAGACAAAATGTCTTTTTACATTGAGAAAAGATCTTGATGAAACAAGAAGGGGGTACGTGCAATTGTACTAATTAATAATAATTTATTAGATACTTCTAAATTTATAAAATAAAATGATCGTTAGACAAATATATATAACGCACAATTGCCTTCAAGTAATTAAAAAGAATCACTATGACGACTAATATTGGAATACCCTCAACGCATCAAGAGATCATGAGCTTCTTAATCTCATTAAGATACCACAGCTCTTTTATTTGGTATTTGAGCAATTTTTAGATAATTGTAAAGAGAAAATCATGTATTGTGAGTTTTTAATTTTGAAAGTAAAAAAAGTTCTTTTTGTTTTATAGAAAAGTGTCATAAATTGTAGATAAGTTTGAAAGGAGAATATAATTAATGGTAGTGAGACGTTGGGTTGAGTTGAGTTATCATTATTGTAGTTGTTAAAAATTACTTAGAAATGAAATGGTTAGTGTAAGCTATAAGAGGCTATCAAAGAAATTGAAATTAATTCAAAGAGGCAAAAAGGTAAAAAAGTATATTTTGTGTATTAAATAGAATAGTTATAATATAGAATATTATAATATATCATGGTGTTAAGCTAGCCAATAGTAAGTTAACCACATGAAGAAATACGCAAAGAGAAACTTATTATTAGGGATGTTTTGGAGATGAAGAAAGAAAGTATAAACATAAATGATGGTGATGGCTCATGATAGAGTAGAAGATGATATCAAGATAAATATTAAGGCTTTAAATTATTTGGTTCGAGTTTTCTTGGACAAGAGAAAAAAAATATTTTATTTTTTAAGTTTAATGAGAAAGATGTTTATTTTAATATTAGAAAGTGTATAAAATGTGAAATATTTTAAATTCTAATATTTGTATTTATATTAAATGTGAAATAAAATTAAATTTTATAGTTGAAATTTGTGTTGAAAAAAAATTTACCTCAAATCAAACGAAGCGTGAGAATTAAGAATCTCTGTGTTAGTGAAATAGTTATTACTTATCATAAAACTATAATAAGGATATTGAAATTGAGAATGTTAATTAATTAGAGGGGTTGAATTTTGATTAAAAGGGCTTTGAAATCTGCCAGGGGAGTTATGTATTTAAAGTTTACTTTGAATTTAAGTTCATTTTACGCTCAAAATGAATGAAAGATAATGATAAAATGATAGAGCAAGGCCAATTGATTGATTATTTGTGGTAGGTGTAAGGTGTCAATTAGTATATTTAATTTTCGGATAATATATATATCAAGTGAAATTAAGTATAGCCTACATTTAAACCTACATTTATATAGAGTATATAGCAACTATTAAATGACTGGCTATCAAAAAAGCTATAAAATGAATGATTAATAAAATTAATGATGTTATTTAGGAAAAGCCGAAAAGTTTCCTTGCAGTATATCGAATGTCTGATATATATAGAAATGTGCAAGTTTAGTGCAACATGTGGCTTATTATTTCATCATCAATTTAGGAATATTTTATAAGATAATTAAAGTATGATAAACTATCATATATCTATATATATTTAAGTATATTGGATATAAAATAAGATTAAATTATTATATTAATTAGTTGTATAAAATGTGAAAAATATTAATAATTGTATTAAGCTATGAGTAGGTTATGAGAATATATTAATATTTTACTTGAAATTTATGTAGGTTCTCAAATTTTTTAATGTATATTGGATATGAAAGCTAGCGGTTAAATAAGCTATAAATTTTTTATGTTGATGCCAAACGGAGTCATGTTGATGCAGTGAAATATGATTTATTTTTATAGAAAATCAAAGTTGTAAAATAGAATTAAATAATAATAATTAATGCAAAACCATTGAATGAAAAAGAATCTTATTAATATGCATAAAGAATGTCACAAGAATTATACAACTCTATAAATCAATAATAAAAAAAACTTTATAAAACAACTGAGTCTAACTACGTTCCCCTATTATAGTAGGAGATTAATATTTTTGATTTTAACATACAACTATACGATGGTATTCTTATTATGTATCTTAATTTTATATGTTCTTCGTAATTGTGATTTTCGGGTCATAAATTTAAGACAAAAATACTTTATAATAAGTATTTTACCAAAAAATATTTTTGCAAATTTTTTTTTGAAAATCATATATATCAACTATCATCTCCGATATTAATAAATAAAATTATGTTATTCTTCACATATGTTGACAGAGATTTCAAACAATGATACCGATGACATAAGTTTTCTGTTGACAAAAAAGATCAAGTCCAATTGAGAAATAAGCTTACATAAAATTAAATATGTAAAAAGCCTTTAGACGAATAAGCGCAACACAACACACTAATTGATTTTTATCTATTTTTATATAGGCTTATATAAAATCAAATAAAAAGAGTGCATTGAAAATGAAGAAATGTAAGGCCTTGTTTTCATAGTGTAATATTCACCATATAATTACGATTTTTGTTGTTTCAAATAAAGTAAAATAATTTGATTTTCAGTGAGAAAATGGGGCGGAGGCAGGGTGGAAACAAATATGAGGTATGTATGAGTAATGAATATTATATAGCGGGACGAGTATAATTATTTATAAATCTGACTCAAATTCGCTTCATTGTCATTCGAAGCAAGAGAAAATGTTTTTATAAATATACCAAAAGTATAGCAAAAAAAACTATTAATACAAATATTGAAGATTAATATGTAAGATATTTTGAATATTGCAAGCTTCTATGTATTTACAGTTTTATGTGCGCTTAATATTCTCGTTATTCTTATCAAAAAAATAAAAAAAAAAATATTCTCGTTATTTCATGCTCCGCGTATTTTCTTTTTTTGTTTTTTTTTTAATGATGAAATTGCTGCCCGCTCGGACGACGGCTTGGAAGTTACCGGATCCCTTCGTTTCTTCTGGCCGCGGAATCCGCCGTTCAAAGTCGGTACGAGTCTGTCGTGGAATGCCGGCCGCTTCTGCAAGCTGATGACGTAAGGGTCCGGCACGCTAGGTTTTGGATTCGCACTCCTGATTGTCATGTTAGTGCGCAGTTAGGGTTTCTCCTTAGAGTCCCGTCCTGTCCTTGCTAGTAAGGATTTCTCCCTTCTCCGTTTAAATTTCTTTGATGCAGATTCTGTAGCCGTTTCTTTGGCTGGCGAGCTTGCTTCCAGTTATTGGTTGTAAGTAGGCGGGATATGGATTGGTGTCATTGTTTGGTTGGTGTGGGGTTATCTCCTTTCTGGCCCTTCCGCTCTGTTTGTTTTTTGCTCTTCTTCTTTCTGCTTGAGCTTTACTTGGGAGTTCGAGTTGGTCGTTTTCTGTTCTAAGGTCAGTGCTTGAAGTCCGTTGTTCGTAATACCAAGTTTTTTTTTAAGATTAATCGAACATCAGCTACTCGTTGCAATAGCTGCTTTTCTTTCGAGCTTTCTTCGCTACGTTAGTGACCAATCGAACCTTTCCCTGCAGCACGCCTTTTTTTTCCCTGCAAGCATTTGACAACAGAGATCTGTTTAATTGCCCCATCGTCGGAGTTGCTTTGGTGGGGTTCTAGTAGTTGGGCCTTGTTGGTATGTAGCTTCCTTCGTGGCGTTTATGTTAGTATTTAGTGTACATATGGAGTTATGCAACATCTCAGTTTTGTTACCTGCTATGGGAAAGTGTGAATACTGGTAGTAAATGTAATCAGGAGGTTTAGTAGTAGCTGGAGAGTGACATGGCAGGAAGCACAAGAGCTGAGCTTGCTTCTGGCAGTCTGGATGGTTCGAATTTCTCTGCTGGGTATCCTAATGGGCCAAGGGGAGCTTACTCCAGCCCCAATTTGGAGAGACCTGGGAGTTTTCGTGAGAGCCTTGACAGTCGGATGATGGTTTCAGGGCCAGCAGCATCGAGGAATGCATCAACCTCCGAAATTCCACCACTGTCACAGTTTCTTTTACTAGAGCCTTTCTCCACCAGTGAGCTCAATCTTAAGTATAGTCGCCAAGGAGAGTTAAGGAGAGCTCTTGGTGTGTCTGTTGAGGAGCATTCCTTTGGTTCACTGCAATCTAAGTGCCTCCCTCCAATAGCCTCGGAGGAGCTGAAGCGTTTCAGAACTAGTGTGCAAGAGACTTCTTCTAGGGCCAGGTACTTTTTCTTATTGTCAGATCTTTCATCCTTGTTTCAAAGCAGCTTTTCAATGTTGTTGGAACTTCATTAACTATTGCAGTTAACAGGTAGATTTTTACGTATGTCTGTTTTGGTAATTTGGTTTTGACAATTCAAATTTATGACAAGATTTTGCTTCTCTGAAATATTGATCTGTTGTTTGCTGAACACATAGTTATCACTTCCTTTTTATCAGGGAAAGAGCAAAGTTGTTGCAAGAATCCATGGTAAAACTGGATAAATATCGAAATATTGTCATGAAGAGGCGACAACGCAATGAGGGTCCATCCAGTGAGAAGTCTGGTTCTTCGAATTTGTTGAAGATGGGAAACCAAATTAATCAAAATAGTACTGATATGGCAAGTCCAAGATTTGATGAAAGGACAAAAAATGCTGTTCCAAACAAGCGTGTTCGGTCTTCTATGGCGGAAGTACGGGTTTGTATTTTCTTATCATGGCGTCATCATTTTTCTGAAGTTTTCACCTCACCCATGGTACATCAAGTTGTCATATAATGCTTCAGAATTTTTGGATAGAATTATTCATTAGATTATCCTAGTGTTGCCTTATTTTTCTTCACTTAAAGAACCTCTGTTGTTTGTTCTCAAGCTACAAAATTCTGCAAGTTTTCCGTATATGTAACTTAAAAGGTACCTTGACCTTTATGTTCTCTATATCAGTGAGCATGATGCTATGAAGTGTTTAGAGAAAGATAATTTTGATGCTGCTCTTTTATTCGTCCTGTTAGGGTGCTTGTCTTGTCCATTCACTATGTAGATTAGTTTAGTGAAGTTTTTGTATAAAATTTTTTAATACGTTTCTCCATCATCTGTTCAGTTGGATGGGCGAAATACTATTCAATCTAGGCAAGCTGCGATGCTAGAAAAGGATAAAAGCATGCTTTTTGATAAAGATAAAACTACTCTTCGGGCGTGCAATGGCAGTACTATGTTAACTGAAGACAAGATGCATGGATTACCGACTGGTGGGGATGGATGGGAAAAGAAACTGAAACGGAAACGTTCTTTTGGTACAGTGGCTAGTAGGGTTTTAGATGGTGATAGAGAGCTTAAACAGTCGATTCAACAAAAGACTAACATTGATCCTCGTTCACGGCCTCCTGATGGCCTTGGATTTAGGTAATTTCTTTAGTTAATTTTCTGTGTTGATGCCATACATCCTTCATTAAGGTTAAAAATAGCTCTGATCTTTTAGTGTTATTGTAGATGCCAAAAGTTTTGCTTTGATTACTGAAGTACTTCCCCATAAATCTTTGGCGTTGTTGCACTTTTGTTTGTTCCTGGCTATTAATATAGCTTAGGTTTATCTTCATTTTATTTCTTATCAACAGTGTCATGCTATCCCTAGTAGTTCATCTATAGGATAAACGCATCTTCATCCTTTTTCTTTGACCTCCAGAATCTTTTCTAGTAAAATTGTTTATTGATATCACTGGGATTCATCTACCTGTTGTTACTAATTAAGGTAGGAAAAGCTAATAATTTTAATTATAATTGGTTATTGCAGGATATCTATTAAAATATTTTTGGACTTAAGCACATCTTATGTGATAAAGGCCCCCACGTCATCTATTATTTGTTGAAAAACGTTTTTGAGATTTAATGGTATGTTGCCGGGGGAAACTTGGAAAGCTGAATATCTGTCAACTTAAATCCCCATGGTAATTTTGCACCTTAAGAATTCTACAATAAGGTGTATGCACATTTTATGTTTAGTTTTATTTCCTATACAATAATACGGTGGCTATTGAGAGAGAATTACATGTTCTTATGTGCATGCATATTTTTCTATGCCTGATCTCTAACTTACAGGTACCTATGTCAGAAGATATGGGGTTCAATAATCATTTGACAAATCAATGCCATCCATTTTCGAGATGCCATGAGAAGTATTAGAACATAAAAATTACAAGTTCCACACAATTTAGTTGTGCATCAAACAGTAGCACCTTATTGATAATCAACATAGTGATTTACGTGATCTTCTAAATTCTAATTAATTTTTACGTTTTTGTACTCAAGAAACTGAACAAAAATTAATTTTTGGTGAAGAAGTTCCATACCGTAGGAAGATACCTAACAATTTTAAGGAAACCTTTATAAGATTGCTTTATGACTAGTTATTTTATATGAGGTTGATTGTTGGATATCAAGTGGTATAATAGCAATAAGTATAAGGTAAATGGGATGTAAATGCTTAGATGAACAAATAATCACAATAAGGTGGACCACATTAGAAATGATGTTTCTAGGATAGGGATGACAACTATAAAAAATAAGATGTGGGGATATTTGAGGCAGTTTAGTAAATGCCCGTCGTTAACTTCTATTGCCCGTGTGCATAAATATGATATGGTTTAAGTTAAATATTATGAAGCATGGTATGGTACAATACAATACAAATACAATGATATGATAAATCTAAAAACAATAGAATTCAAATGTGCCCAAATAGAATAATTAAATATAATATAAATAAATAAATATAAAGATAAAAAATATCATATTTAAAGTGTAGCTTATCTTGTAGACCAGAATGAGTTGTACATTTAATTGACATGAATTCAAAAACATCATTTGAAGTTTCTTGAATGTAATTACACTTTTATATTCTCAAATGTTATTAATACTACTAAAAGTAATATTATGGACAATTGAAAAGTAAAAACATTCTTTAATAGGTATTGAGTTTCAAAAAACCTTAGTTTTAGATATCACAATATTTTTTTCATATCTTTTTAACTAATCACAAACTATTTAGGTGAGATGAGAGTCTCAAAGCATATCAGTAGTTAGGTTTAGTTTTAACCTGCATCCGATTGAAATCACTTAGCTCAATGTATACAATATACAATTAATAAACAATGCAATTACTCTGACTTGAACATGACTCGAATATGATAGTCTAATCTAATTAAAGGCATGATCATCTCTCTTTGAGGCTTGACTCCTTGAATAAATTGACAAAATAAAAATAAAGGCCAAATTCCTACCTTCTTTGCAATATAGGTTGAGGTCGAGAAGTAATGTGGTGTGATTGGCATCCGATAGAAACGGTGATAGGCTTGGCGTCCGTGAGAAGGTGTTAAGTGAGGTAGAGGAGGCAATAGCATTACTAATGTCTGCGGAACCCTAAGAAACTATTAGTTGAAGTAGAGGAAGCAACAACGTGTGGTTCCTAGATCTTTTTTGCTACTGGAACTATCACATGCATGGAGCTCTATTCTCTCTCAATTATGTGAATCAAGCATGATGCTCTTGCAGCGTGAACCATAGAGTCTAAGCATGAGAAGTCTTTTTTATTATGTTTTTTAAAATTTTTTATTGTGGTCAGGTTAGTCCAACATATGAGTCTTTTCTTTAATTGGAAGTATCGAGAAGCATCAGACTTATATCGGATCCATAGCTACAAAAATGATATGCTACCTAGCATATTGGGTACATATGAAAGTGCAATTATCATATTTAGAAAAAATCATTTATGTATATATTTTTGTCTCTATCTTAAACCAATTTTGAGTGAGCCCAATTTTACTCACAATTGACTTGAAAGTTTTCCAATTTGATTTGACTCCAAACTCGTCTAAAATTTATTCAGCAAGAATTTTTAGGTTTGGATTAATCTGCCTGCCTTTCCTTTTTGAAAAGTTCTTTTTTCTTTTTTGAAAAGTAATCTGCCTGCCTTTATGATGTACACTAAATATTGTAGCATTCCTTAGGATTATGTTGTTGAACTTTGCGTATGTCAATGTTGTTGCAACATTCTGTTAATTTCAGTTTGTATATACTTTAAATTGTGGAGATTAAATATTGAACCTTGGACTTGCAAGATTAGATTTTAGCACCTTCGTCCTTGCACACACACCTGCAAACAGAGACACATTGCAAAAAAATACAGCACACACACTTGTGATTGTGTTTGTGTGTTTGTATGTTCGTATGTATTTGTTGATGCATATGTGATTATCATCATTAGTCTATGCCGAACTCTTTACACTCTCACATGCTTTTTTTTTTCACTCACTGTGTCTTTTGTTCTTATGGCTGTTGTTTATCTATAGCCATTTGTTTAAAATTTCATATTTGATAACTCATCCATTGGGAGGATTTCCCCTTGTTTTGTGCTGAAGTATATTTGCTTAATTGCAACAATAGTTGGCTTGGATGGACTATTTCTATCTTCACTCAAGTATGCTTTTGTAGTTTGTTTTATCAGAATGTTCGAGAATGTCCATTCATTGTTAGGTTCCATGTTGGTTATCTTCAATTATGTTTCCCATTTATTTTCCCCTGAAATTGCGCCTTAAGTATATTACCTTGATATTTACAATGGTTAGTTAAGATGGTCTATTTCTTCTTTCATGTGGTTCACCAGCAGACCATCATTTTATACGTTGGATGGTCTTATACCTTTGTTCTGCTGTTCTTGTTTCGCCTCTACTTTGTTTAAGTCTGCTAATATTGTCACCAACAAAGTTGAGGTTGTGGTATTTTAGCTGTTTGTTTTATCCTAATTTTCTCAGTTAATTTAAAGCATAACTTTTATCATTCCCTACCCTTGCATTTTATTCTCTTAATTGCCCAATTTTATGTCTGTGAATCTATTGTATATGTACTTTATTGAACTTTAAAGTACATTTCCTTGTATGGTTATATTGCAAGTAGTATGCTTCTTTAATTTTCTTCTTGTTTTGCAGAGCTGGATCAGCCACAGGCATCATTGGAAACAGTAAGCTTGACAATAATCCTCAGTTTAGTGGTGGCAACACTCGAATTTTGCCTAGGAATGACACGGAGAATTGCTCTGTTTCTGGTGATAGGAGAGAGCGTGTTATTGGACCGGATAAGGAGCGAACTGTGGCTAAAGGGAACAAGTATGTCTTTGCTTAACATTTTCATGCTTCTATATTTTATTTTGCTTTCGTAGCTATCTGATGCTTCCCCTTCTCATGTTCTTCCTGATTAGTCATCTATGCCTTTTGCATCTCTAATATGTTTAACTTTCACGAGAATTTATTCTTTATTATCATCCAAGTAGAATTTAGAGGTTCTAATATCCTTTACTTTTTATTGGTTGTATGAACAAACTTGAGAACTAGATTTTGGATTTTCCTTTTAGGATCTGTTTGATTCCTATACTATTTTAGTCATGCCAAAGACCTTCATTATAAAAAATAAAAAATTATATTAAATTAATTTTTATCATATCTTATACAACTTTCAATATAAAAAAACTGCTTTATTTCACATCATACATCATTTTTAATACATTAATTAACTTTATTTCATATCAAACATAATTTGTAACATAACTAATTAATTTTATTTTCCATCATACATATATCTCAAGGAAAGCCCATAATTTTCATGGCATGTCCAAACTGGTTTTTTTTGCCGAACAAGCCATTAGCGTAAGATCAGTTTTGACATCCTAGTTATGTATGTGATAAGAATGGGCTTCATTGCAACTTTTGAATGTTGAAGATCCTGATGTATATGCACATTACACCTAAATTAAAGGACTCATTCGTTAGTTTATCGTGATAGTCTTTTAACTTGATATAATGTTCTTCTATTCAATATTCAGGTTAGGTATTCGTGAGGATGCTCACTTAGGTAGTCAAAGTCCTTTGTCAAAAGGGAAAGCATCTAGGGCACCTAGATCTGGTTCTAGCACCATGGTCAACACGCCAAATTTCCCTCGTCTGTCAGGAGGTATTGAAGGATGGGAACAATCTTCTTGCTTGAACAAAGTTCAAAGTTTGACTGGGGCAATCAATAGGAAGCGCCCATTGTCTGCAGGGTCTGCATCCCCTCCAGTCGCTCAATGGGTGGGTCAAAGACCACAAAAGATGTCCCGCACAAGAAGGGTGAATGTAGTTTCACCTGTCTCGAATTTTGATGATACTCAGGCTTCTCCTGAAGGTTTTGCTATTTCTGATATGGGAACTAGGGTGCCATCAGTGGATTCCGGTGGATCTTTAAATTCAAGGGGTGTTGCTAATGGCAATCATCAGTTGAAAATTAAGGTTGAGAGCATTCCATCTCCTGCTGCTCTTTCAGAAAGTGAGGAATCCGGCATTCTTGAGAACAAAAGAGAGAAAGGACCTGATAATGGCGGAATGGAAGATGGTGCAGCATTTTTACCTAGTAGACTGCCAGCCTTTGTACCTACAAAAAAGAATAAGCTTCCTCCGAGAGAAGAAATAGGTGATGGGGTTCGGAGGCAGGGAAGAAGTGGCAGAGTTTCTGTTCAATGTAAAGCATCTTTTCAATTAACAAAGGAAAAGCCAGAGAATGTTGACAGTGCCAAACCGCTCAAAAGTGGGCGGCCTACTCTTGAAAAGAGTGAAAGGTTCCAAATATGTGGATTAATAAATTTATAGACCCAGGCTTGACGTCCTACAAACATTTTTTCATTTTATGTGCTGTATTCATTTTGCAGTAGAGTGGGTCGTCCCCCATCAAAGAAGGTGTCCGAACGAAAGGCTTATGGTCGTCCTGGGCAAAGCATACATGGCAATTCAGAGTTAATAGGTTGCCACAAACCTTATATCCTACACTTTGCTCTTGTTTCTTTGGAGCAATATTATATACTTTTACTTTATTGACATTAATTGATGTGCAATTTCTCCATTTTCTTTGTTTATTTCACAGGTGAATCCGAAGATGATCGTGAAGAACTGCTTACAGCTGTCAATTCTGCAAGGAATTCTTGCTGTTAGTATTTTTCTAAACCAGTTGAACTTTGTATTTGATTTTATAGATTTTGGGTTGGTTAATTTGAACGTCCTTTACAGATAATGCCTGTTCTAGTTCATTTTGGAAGAAAATGGAAATAGTGTTTACCTTGGTCAGCTCTGATGATTTATCATTTGTACAACGTCAGGCAAGTTTAACTCCTTATTCCTTCCTGCCTTATTATTGTGCTTTAGGAAAATATCATTTTGCTATTCCAAAGATGATCATAAGTTTGACTTGGATTTTTTTTGTTGATTTTTTGTGTCAGATCAAATTTTCAGAGGAACTAGATGAAAGCTTATCCAACATTCTTAACATGGAAAATCATATTGTGGTAATAGCTATCACACGTTTATTGAGTTTACTTTAGGCTAGAATTTGCTCCTCCTAAAATTTTTTGCTCATTTTTTTAGGCTTCATTATGAGTCAACCGGGACTTCTAAAACCGTTCTTTTTTGCATTAGTTGTTTATTTTGTGGCAGTCTTTTGGTGCTTTCACCATCATATGTTCTATTTCTGTAGGAAGTGATGTTCCTTGTCTGCTTATCTGAATTTCTTTTCTTCAGGATGAGAATTTGTGTGAAGTAGCTGCATCGCCTTCTTTTTCTATGGAGCAAATAACCAATTCAAATTTTATGGGAATGAATAAGTTTATTGAAAGGATATGTTCATCAGATGAACGGCAGCCGGTAAAAGCCACATCTGGAAAAGCAGAAGCAGAGAGTTGGTTTCATAAGATTATTCCACTTTCACAAAGGCTTTTGTCTGCTTTCATTGATGATGATGATAACGTAAACTTTGGTACTGAACAAGGAGATTTGTCCTTGCATTTTTCACGTGATTATTTGGCTAATGGTAAAAATACTCATTTTGATAATGGGCTACAGTTAGAACTTACCAGACCTGAATTTGAACATTACCCTGATTGCAATACTCAGAAGAACTATCCATCAAACGTTTTCCCTTGCAATGGTTTTTCTAATTGTGGCAACTTCATGAGTTCCATAATCCAAACTTCTACGACTGCTCATGAGCCATTACAGGACAACATCTCCCGGGAAGAAAATACTGGACCTTTTACTGAGCACGGGCAAAGCAATTCACGGCAGTTCCAATGTGCGGATGTAGGTTTTGTTGTTACTTCTCCATATGAGTGCCAGTTTGAGCTTGCATCTCTGAATGATAGGATCTTGATGGAGCTGCATAGTATAGGCGTATATCCTGAAATGGTGGTATGTAGTTAATTTACTTTTGAAAATTTATGTTTATGGGATTATGTGATGCTTCCTATCTAGTATAATAGCTTCTGCTTAGATTCCTTCACTCCTCTCTCTTTTTTTTTCAGTTTTCAGATCTGTCTACCCAGCTGTCAGATGCTTGTTCTTTTTCTTGAAATGACAAAACTGCCATTGTTGAAAGCTTTTTTTGTACCTAAGCATCATCTTATTAGCAATTCCCAAAGTTAATTTGAAGTTAGGCTGTATTATACTTTACCATTGTTTATATTCTTCCTTTTTTAGAAATAATACATGTTAATGTTGCTCTACGTTTATTATAGAGCTTTTTCCTCTATGTACAAGTGTAATTCTTTTTCTGCATCTTTGTTTGATGTTTGTTGATCTTACTCTACCATTTACTTTTTGTCAGCCTGATCTAGCTGAAGGAGAGGACGTAGATATTGATAAAGTAGTTTATGATCTTAAAGTCAAGCTTTTTCAACAGGTGATGTATATTAGTTTTATAACGTTTAGCATAGTTTCACTAAAGTATTATTATGCTTGTGAAACTAATTCGCCATTGCATCCTTTATATTTGTAGTTGTTTTAATCGAACTTCTACTATTTATTTCATTTCCTTCAAATGGTGAGCGTCATTCGTGTCTTGTCATTCTTTGTCATGTATCCCTAATTTAGACACCTTTATTTGCTTTAGGAATAAATTGTCGCACTCTTCCAAAATATCATTGTAGAGTTCGAAATTTTATTTTAACTAATGTTGCATGTACTAGAAATAGGAGATGTTTTTGTTGATAAATGTTTCATTACTCATCATACATGATTTGTGCGATTATGTATTGTTGTTTTTGGGCCATCTAAATCTGTTTGGCCTGGTTTAATCTTTATTGATGTTAAATGCATACATTGCCATTTTATGTTATAGGTAAGGAAGAAGAAAAGTGTATTGTATAAATTAGAAAAAGCTCTTCAAGGATTTAAGGAAGATCAGGAGAGGTACAAAATTCAACTCTTTTATATGCTGCGCCTAGTTAACTGCTGCTTCTCCTATAGTTTATTTTGCAGAATTCGAGAAGTCATTTTTCTGGTGTTTACAGGAATCTGGAGCAGCTTGCCATGCATAAACTTCTTGAGGTGGCCTATAAGAAATTACTGGTAAAAACCTCCTTTGTATAAAGTGACTTCTGTTTTAGTTTTGTTTCTTGTCCATCTGGTGCGTTATACCTTTCTATACCTCTGTCTTCCCATCCTTTTATGTCAAACCAGGGCTCATTCTGTATTCAACATGATGAGATCAGTGATAGTGAACTTTGGATCCAAATCAAGAAAAGCTAGTATATTGATTTATGTTTTGGCGTACTTGTTATTTGAGTTATTTATTTTTTTGCGTGGTGTAATCATTTTTTTTTATCTGGAGAAAAATACCTAGCTTTTCATGTGCCTAACGGTCTGATGTCATTGCTGGTGCTTTATAAATTTGACATTAATAGTGCACTTAGCCCACATGCTTTCCTTTTGTCTGTGCTCTAGGTGATTATTAGTATGTTTATAACAGTTTCATAGTCCTTTCTTGTTTGGTCTTTCATAGGATCTGGCTTCTTGTGAGTGTTACTGGACAATTGAACTACTTGCTGAATGTTTTTGGTAATCTAGTTGCCACAGTTATTCCTGTGTATAATTGTATACACATGATCCCGGCAACAAATTACACTTCTTGTTATCTTCACCCGCATACCACCTAACCCAGCTACACAGTCCCAAAAAATGACCAATACATAGCCAAAAGGTGGATTTGGGCTTTATTCCAGTTGATTATCCTGTGGATTAAAATAATCTAGTGGATTAAGTCTAAATCTGCTTTTGGGCTATATATCGATCAGTTTTTGGGGATGCTAAGCCTTTTCCTTATGTATTTCACAATGAATTTTAGTTTACACTTACCCATCCTAAAATCACTGTAAATTACAATTTGAATGTCTATGCTCGTCAAAATAGAAAGTGAAAACAATAAGATTATAACTAAAATATAACTATAATAACTAAGCCTTTATCTTACTAAGTGGGATCAGGTAAGTGAATTCTTTGTTTCCATTGCACACTATCAAAAAATAAATATCTAATATATAAATGAAATATATTTAGGTATTATATATGATTATATGTATATATAACCAACACTTTCTATATGCAATGGTCGATCATGACAGCTATATGGCTTTACTAACGTGTGTGTACCTCTTTTGTCCTTGTCTCCCAAAAATGATTATTCTTTTGTGGTTATCAAAATCAGAATAGTTTTTATTATTTCTCTTCCAAGAAAAATTTGTTGGTTTTGTTATTCCATGCGTTATCTGCAATGACAGGGTGGAAAAGGAAGTCATGCTTCAAGCCATAAAAGCGGCGTCAGCAAGACATCAAAGCAACTTGCTCAGTCCTTTGCCAAACGAACCTTAATCAGATGTCGGAAATTCGAGGAATCAGGACAAAGCTGCTTTGGTGAGCCTTTCTTGCGAGATGCACTCTTCTCTGTGTTGAAGTGTTGCTTTGATGCAAGATATTTTGATGGTATGTGGTCTCTTACTAAATTGTAATAATCATTTTTCTCATATACTATGTGATCTATTGATGAAGAATTGTTCTTTATTATTCTTGGAATTTATTTTGTAATCAGTTTGTTTGCCTGGAAAAACCTTTCTTGCTTCAGGTATTACATTAAACAACTCTGAAAGAAACTGTCATCAGCTTGAGATGGGTCAATTTTCTTCAATTCAAGGTTTCAATGATCCATCAGAACTACCATTTGTAAGAAATGAGCAAGTTAATAGAGTGAAGAAGAAGGAGGCCTTACTTGATGATGTTGTTACAAGTGCTGCTTCAAGAGCTCTATTAACTCATTGTAACACAGTTCCTGGGGCACCAAAACTGAAGAAGACTGACAAAGACAAAGATCAAGGTAGAGATGCATTAGCAAGAAACTCGGGCACTAAATCAGGCCGTCCCACATTGAGCAGCGGAAGGGGTGAACGAAAGACGAAGACAAAACCAAAGCAGAAGATAGCTCAATTATCATCTTCTGGAAATGGTCTTGGCAGGGTTACTGAGTCGAATACACTGGCTTCACGGGAATATTCTGAAGCTATCAATATTGGGGGCAATAGAATAAAGAATGAAGTACAGCCATCAGGCAATATTGCTTCTGATATATCAAAAGAGATCGAAGATACTATTTTCACAAACTTGCCGCTGAATGGAATGTCGATTGATGAATTAGATGTAGCTGATGGTCTGGGTGGACAAGGTCAGGATATTGGTTCTTGGTTGAATGTTGACGAAGATGCGCTGCAAGACCATGATTTAGTTGGCTTGCAAATTCCGATGGATGATCTTTCAGAACTGAAATTAAACTTCTGAATAGATTCTTCTACAGTCCTGTGTATAATCAAGAATTATTGTCAGGATGTTTGTGGTTTTTATGTTGATCAACTAACTACTCGAATTGTTATACCTGAAGCAGTTAGAATTAGTGACCAGGCAGGTTCAATTCTTTTGTACACCTATCCAAAGTTCTTGGCAGATCTTAATGCCCATCTGTCATTTGAGGTGTCCTTGTACCAAGTTACAGTTTTAATTGATAATTTTGATCATTTGCAACTATTTTTTATCCACATTTCAGTGTGAACTTTCTGCCTTTTTTTTTTTCTGTTTTGCTTTTTGGTTATCACTTCATGGAATACAAGTTCATTGAATTAACTGTAAATTAAGTTTGAATTCCACCTCTTCAATCGTAAATCAGAGAAGGTAGAAGTTAATTCAGTAACAATTTGATTGCTTTTTCAATGTAGAAAACAGCTTCTTGTTTCTTTTCCAGTTGTATTATGGTAAAGTGTTAATCTGCAGCAAATTAAGCTTTTGCCTTGCAGATTTGTATGTTCTGTTGTCCAGCTTGGTTCATTCTAATGTTAATAATGTACTTGGGAAGGTATAATAAGCAAAATGTTGTCCACAAAAATGTATCATGCTTTTGCCTTGCATGTTTGTGTAATGGCTCATGTTTTCATTGAGGAACCATATTGATTGTCGAAGCTATGATTTGGTTCCTTTTTTTAACCCTATCTCATTCGTACCAACATTCTTTCTTGCAGTTTTCTCTTAATTCAAGCCTCCAGCATGCAAGCAGATACTTTTTAGACTGGTTTCTTGTGTTTTTTTTTGTAATTTGAGATGTATTTGTATTAAAATGGTTCTAATACCCAAAAAACACACCTTTCATTTGGATGCACCAATCAGTCAAATTTGCAAGATTTATATAAAAAGATGAATGATTTACAGCAAAGAGTTCATCAAATAGATCTGGAATAGTGAAACAAGGGTATTGATTGTAATGATATTCTTTGGTCTTACTTCATGTTAAGAATCAGGGAAGTTGCTGTGCTGATTAATATCTTTTAGTAATATGAGGAGTAATTTTATTTTGCATTTAATTTTCTTGCTAAGAATGGTCATAAGGTGATTCTCTTCACTTAGTACTATACCAATTCCTGCTTTTGCAACAACACAAGACACTTTAAAACTTTAGGAAAGTCTGAGAGCTTTGGTATAGGAGCTTCAGACATATGAGTTTGGATTCGAGAAAAGCTTTGCCATCAATTTTTGTCCACTTAAATGCTTCTTTTTTATATAGTTAGTGATATGAGTCGCAATGTTACTGATCCTAGATAAATTGTCAATAAAAGGTAACATTCAGGCCCCTCCATTTAAAGTTGGTCTGCAGTTTGGTTCTTCTAATAGAATTAGTTACAGTTCTCTTTCAGTTTAATCTTTCTATCATTTTAGCTTTAATATTGATGATTTGGAGGACTTCTTCCTCTTGTTTCCCTGCGCTTACAATGACAAATCAGGGTAAAATACTAGGATATTAAAATTTTAGTATGACCAGTTAAAACTTAAATGCTACAATCCCTGATGGATAAGGGCTTTTAAAAACCAAGGGATCTAGATGCTGTGAATCTCAAAACTAAGGGATCTTAGTTACTTTTACCTTTCTTTCTATTAGCATTCAAAGCTTTATCAATAACATTTTTTTTCATGAATTTGTTTGCTGAAATCTGATGATACTAGGCAGATTGATTCTGTTTTAGTGCTCAAAGCATCACAGCCTCAGAAGAACTTCTACCATTTCCTCTCAGATTGCACAGGTCAAACAGGTACTTGGGATTTGTTTATTGGATCTACAACGCCCCTCAAGGCTCAATTTCAAAAAAAAAAAAACAGCCCTCAAGGCTGAAGTTTTATGTTCTTGGGCTCATGATTATAAATCTTTTGGCTGACCTTGCTATCATTTTTTCTGCAGACTTGCGGCATATTTATTGGACTGGACTGTGAAGCTTAAGTCTCCAACTTATAATCAGGTTACTATCCTTTAGCTCTTGAGTCATTTTTTTTTTCTCATAGTTGAGGATATTTGAATTTTGAAATATTTGAACTTCAAAATATCACGAATCTAATTTGATTATTTATCAAGAGATGAGAACATCTTATAAACTAATTGCCCTATGTTCTACCTATTAACCAATGTGGGACCTTTCATTGCAAGTTTACTTAAGAAAATAGGTGAAATTCGCGCAACCATGAAATAATCTTTGTGCTTCTTTTTTCTCTCACTTTCTCGATTGCATGGCATAAGTTCATGATAAGCGCTATCATAGGTTAGTGAACTGGTAAGCGAACTGTGGTTTTTGAAAAGGAGGGCAAGACAAATTCTTACTTTTATGTGGTGATTTTTCTTTTGGGTAAATTGCATCCGGGCCTTCAAGTTGCGAAGGTATTGCAAATTGCTCCCATTTTTTTAAAAATTTTAATTTTAGCCTTTATGATTGTAAAACACTACCATTTTAGTCCTTTCTACAATGTTAGAATCAATTTGCAGTATCATTCTAACGTGAAGTCCTGATACAATTTTTTTTTTTTTTATGTGATGATTTGATACAAAACATATGATACTATTTGATCTTTGGAAATACAAGATTGTAGTTCCAAGTTTAGCTAAAATATTTTATATTAGGGATGTCACATGAGCAACATCTTATCTTGTTTATAGACTAAAATATATGATCATATTCTGATTATGAAAATTATGTTTTTTATGAAATAAGTTTAATTGTTGATTTATTTAATTATTTGATGTATGTATAGAATGTGAATTAAAATTAATGTTTGTATAATATATTATTGTAATTTTATTTTTAATTTATTTTTTTAACGTAATTATAGATAGGATATTACATCTAAGTATTTGAGTTTAATACATAATATTACATATATTCATAATTTTAAAAATTTAATATTTACTTTTTGAGTATATATATATATCAATTAGATTTATTTGTTATTTTTTAATATTGAAGTTTTGTAAAATATTCTTATTTTTTTCTCTCTTCTTCCTCTCACCCTTTCTCTCTCCCTCCTCTCTTCATCAGCTTGCCCACTTCTCTCTCTCTATTGATAGTCATTGGGGACCGCAGAAGGTCTGTTTGTGCACTGCTCGTAGTTACGCATCTCTCACGCATGGTTGCGTGGCTCACGGTAAGGTGATCAGCGCTCGATTGCTTCGCATCGCATAATGCTGATGGCAACGTAGCCTTCCATTAGGGCTGCGTTAGAGTTGCATTGCTTTGGGCGGCACTTTGGCATCCTTCTCGTGGCTCTCACGCTGGGGCGGTGGAGAGTTGACATGCTAATAAAGATGTTCAACATGTTAATGATTTTCTTTTACTTTTCATTTTATTTGATATTGTTGACGGAGAGAGATGGAAGTCTTGAGAATTAGTGGTATGCAACGTTTCTAGTCCAAAACGCTAATTCAGAGGAGGAGCCAAGAATCATCTAGAAAAATACACAAGTATGCAAGGTGGTTCAAGGATAGCTTCCCCTATGTCTATCGGAGAGTCAAAGAAAAAAAGTCTCACTAATGCTCAAAAAGAGGACCGATACAAGAAGAAAGAATACAAGCTCAATGTGTCTTTCTTCGATGATCGTGAGTTTGGTCGTTCGTCGATGATTCTCTGCCTCTAGAGCTCCGCCCAGAGGTATTTTTAGATGGGCTGTAGTGGAGTTCAACGGATTTTGAGGCTGGAATATTATAACCATCGGCTCCATACTGTCAGCCCCACAATTGTTGGCTCTAGGAAGATCGTTGATACTGGCAAGGGCACGCAGGTCCTTGATCAGTGTGACTGGTAGGAATGTGCAATTTAGTGGAAATCATGTTGACGTAGCAGTCTCCATCAGGCTATGGGGTAGCGACAGCTGTGGATGAACAAACCTCGTGGCCGATATTACTGGAAGCTGTGGATTGCCAAGTTTATCAGACAAACGAGTTTTAGCTCCATCCAGACACTTCTTTAGGATATTATGAATATTCTTGTTAGTCGTCTCAGCTTGACTATTAGTATGCGGACGCCACACAGATGCATATTTAAGTTTGATTTGATATTTTCTATAGAAATCATGAATTCTTTGATTGGCAAAGGGAGTGTCATTATCAGTGATGATAGTTATAGGAACACCATACCTGCATAAAATGTTAGCCCATATAAAATCTTCCACTCGCTGAGCAGTAGGTTGGGCCATAGGTTTAGCCGCAATTCAGTGTGTAAAATAATCGATAGCGAGTAAGACTCATCTGTAACTTCGTATGGCAAGAGGCATTGGACTCAAAAAATCCAGCCTCCAAATTGCAAAGGGCCAAGGAGTATTGGTGGGTTTGAGGAAACCTGCTGGTTGCTAGTGTAGATCTGCATATTACTGACATTGTGCACATTTTTCAATAAATGCCTGGGCATCCTTATGAATATTAAGCCAAAAGAATCCTTAACGAAGAATGCGCATTGTCAAACTTTGTCCATGAGCATGAGTTCTGTGTTCTCCCTAATGAATAGATTTCATGACCTCTGTTGCCTCCTCCGGTCTCAAGCGCTTCCTGAGGGCTCTAGCACATGATCTTCTATACCGTTGATTAGCGATGAGGACATACTTGACGCATTCAAGCCTCAGCTTCGTTGCCTCCATTCGATTGTTAGGCTGGACACTATTTTTCAGATAGTTGATAATTCTATCCATCCAATATGATGTTTGGTCAGCACATTATATTTCTGCCAGTTCATAACTTGGCTTGTCAAGTATCTGGTGCTGATGAAAATCAGAAGATTCCTTCTTTGCAAGATGACCAGCTGTAATATCTAGATTTTTAATTTTAAGTTTTAATTAAAATATTTAGTTAAATATATTAAAGAAAAAAGAAATTAATATATTAAATAATGTTAAAATATTTTAATAGTATTGTGTAACTCAAAATAGGATTTAAAATATTTTAAAAATGAGTTGAGTTTTATACGAGAAAAAATGAATTTAAAAATAATAGTTTTGAACCTATTTATAAGAATGTGAAACTATAGAAACTAAAATGCAATTGTTCCAATATATTGGATAATTATGAAAGCTTTCTTCTTCTGCATGCAATTAGCTGCTCTCTGTCGTGGCTTGTGAGGAGGAGGAGGGGGAAGAAGAAGAAGAAGAAGAAGAAGGAGGAGGAGGAGAAGGAGTGTGTACGAGTGAAAATAGAGTATCAGACAATCAAGAGGTAGGAGGAACCAATTTTATATAATCTATTTGTTAATTGCTAGAAATCGATTATATTGCCTATTTATGTTGATGCGCTCATATTTTTTATTCTTGTTGTTCTATGATTGATATATTATTGTTTTGCTAAATAAATTGATTTGTAATGTTATTGTTATTTATTTATTGATATGGTAAATTGATAGATGGTATATTGAATTGACATAAGTAATATTTATTATTAATTTTGATATAAATAATTGCCATGAAAATGAATTGTTATTCTTTGAGATGATGTGATACAACTGAGATTGTATACCTAGAATTGATGAGGGTTTGAAGTTGCCTGCGGTGAGTTAATCCGATGAGGGCGCGGAGTGTTCGCCGGGTGATGTCCCAAGAGATGGGAATCACTGGTGCAAGGAGCGGTTCCTGGCAGGCTTCTAAGATGATAGAGTGGTAGGAACTTCTGTCAGGCTTCTAAGTAAAAAGGTTATGAGAATAATAATTTCACATCAGATTACATAAAAAAACAGTAGGACCAGATAACATCTCAATTGATGTTTGACAGTGCTTAGGAGATGATGGAGTTTCTTGACTCACTAGATTGTTTAATATGATTTTGAAGACTAAAAGAATGTCAAATGAATGGAGAAAGAGAGGGTGATCGAACAAAGGTTATGCCATAATACTAAGGTATTACAGAATCAGTTTGGTTTATGCCAGATAGATCTACTATGGAAGCCATTCATTTATTAAGAAGTTTAATGGAAAAATTTAAGGAGAGAAAGGAAAACCTACATTTGGTTTTTATTGATTTGGAAAAAGCTTATGATAAAGTCTCAAGAGAAATACTTTGGAGAGTTTTAGAAAAGAAAGAGATTTGCACTGCTTATATTCAAGTTATTAAAGACATGTATGAAGGAGTTGTTACCTCTATTCAGACACAAGGAGGTTTGACTAAGGATTTTCTTATTACAGTTGGATTACACTAAGGCTCGACTTTAAGTCTGTATCTTTTTGCTTTGATTATGGAAGTCATGACTGGATATATCCAAGATGAAGTGCCTTGGTGTATGCTCTTCGCAGATGATATTGTTCTTATTGAGAAAACTAAAGAGGGAGCTAAAGCGATACTAGAGCTTTGAAGGAATGCTCTAGAATCTAAAGGTTTTCATCTCAGTAGATCGAAAACTGAATATATGGAGTGCACATTTAGTCAAAAAAGAAATACTTATATTGGATATGTGACAATTGGTGATCAAATTGTCAAGAAGAGTGAGCGCTTTAGATACCTTGGATCAATTATACAAAATGATGGCGAAATAGATAATGACGTTATTAGCAGGATTCAAGCAGGATGGGTAAAATGGAGAAATGCTTTTGGTGTGTTGTGCGATAGAAAAATTCCATCCAAAATTAAGGGTAAATTTTATAAAACTGTAGTAAGACCAACGATGATATATGGTGCTGAATGTTGGCCTGCAAAGAGGAAACATACAAATAAAATAAATGTTGCAGAAATGAGGATGTTAAGGTGGATGTGTGGATATATACGAAAAGATAAAATGAGAAATGAGTATATCCGAAAGAAAGTTGGTGTTGCACCAATTGAGGATAAACTTAGAGAAAGTCGGCTTAGATGGTTTGGACATCTAAATCGTAGGCCAATTGAAGCTCCAATTAGAAAAATTGAGTTACTGAATTTTGCTCATGTACAAAGAGGAAGAGGGAGACCAAAGAAGATATGACAAGAAACTATAAGGAGTGATCTTAGTTACTTAAACTTAGATAAGAATTTGGTAACTGATAGAGCGCAATGGAAACAAAGGATTCATGTAGCCGACCCCACCTAGTGGAATTAAGGCTTGGTTGTTGTTGTTATTGTTATCAGATTACATAATAATAATTAATTATTATATTTCATGTGTTATACTGATATATTATAATATTCTTGTTATGCATGTGATAAATATTATGATATAAAAATATACATATTTTTACTTAATTATATTAAACTGCATGTTGTATATTGCTTGATTTCATGTGAAGTTGATAAAAGCTGAGTTCGCAAGAACTCACTTATTTTTCAGATACACTTCAGACTATACTCTGGATGGGTGTGAGAGCGACCAACATAAAAGATGAATTTAATTGAATAATAAAATTAGTTTATCTTTTTCATGGTTATTAATATAATATTTTGGATGTTAAATTATATATTTAGTATTAAAGATGTATTAGGATCATCCCCGACTCAACTAGTTGATCCGCTGCTTAATCCATTTATTAGCGGGTCGGGACGTGACATCAACTATCTAGTTTTCTTCTCTAGAGATGAGATAAAGAGAACTCTAAGAACTAAGAGATTAAGAGATGAACTTTAACCAAGTACTTTTTTAAAACATCGTCTCTTGTCTTATGCATGCAATTGACCTAATTAATTATGAGCTGATTTGAATATGTTACTCACCGAACCCACGAGCAAACTCTAGGTCAGCAATGAGAGCTTCATATTCAACCTGATTATTAGTGACCTTAAACTAAAGAGTTACAGATCGATATAAGGCAACACTGATTGGGCTAGTCAAAAGAATGCTAATTCTCTAAGATTGTTGCCCAGAGGCACCATCAACGTGTAGAGTCCAAGATATGACTTTCTTTTAAATCGGCATAGGTTTTGAGGTAGTAAGTTTTGCCACAAAATCAATTAGGGCTTGCGCTTTGATAGTTGTTCTTGCAACATACTTAATATCGAATTCGCCAAGCTTAATGGACACTTCAGTAATCTCCCTGGGACCTCAGGAGTGTGCAATGTCTTAAGAAGTGATTGATCAGTGACAACTTGAATGGTGTAAATTTGAAAATATGATCGCAACTTCCTAGCAGCCATAAGAAAAGAGCAAAGGCCAATTTCTCTAGCATAGGATATCGAGTTTCAGTCTGTACATGACTAATATAAAATACTAGACATTGAATTCCCTTAATCTCTCTGATCAAAACTATAAAGAGTGCTGTATCTGAAACTCCAAGATATAAAGATAAGATATTCCCCGCTTCTAAAGCTGTTAGGATTGATGTAGTTGTAAGGTATTTATTTAACTGTATGAAGGCCTCTTCACATTTAGAAGTCCAATGTGCCTTCTTGCCATCACGCAAATATCAGAAAAATGGCAAACATTAATCACCAGCCTTAGAGATGAATCTTCCTGGACTAGTAACTTGACCCGCCATTCTTTGAATTTCCTTTAATGATTTTGGAGATGACATGTTAAGTATCATTGAGATTTTGTCAGGATTAACTTCAATACCTCAGGTCGATATTAGATACCTCAAGAACTTACCTGAAACAGAACCAAAAGTACATTTAGTAGGGTTAAGCTTAAGCTTATACATGCGGAGAGTGTCAAACGTCTTCCTGAGATCAGCTAGATGATCCTCCATGTTTATGCTTTTGACTAGGATATTATTCACATTGGCCTCAAGATTTCTTTTCCTTCTAGTTTTTTAATACAACATCAATCATATGCTGATAAGTTGCTCCAACATTCTTCAAACCAAGAGCACAACATTGTAGCAGAAGGTTTTTAAGTCAGTAATGAAAGCAGTTATTCTTTTCATCACATTCAGTCATTTTTATCTAATGATATCCAGTAAAAGCATCCAGAAAGCTCATCATATGGAACCCAACTGTGCAATCCACCATAACATTGATACACAGTAGAGGATATTAATCTTTTAGGCAAGCTTGATTGAGTGCGTGAAAATTCACACACATCCTTCATTTCTCATTGGACTTCTTCACCGTCACTACGTTTGTAAGCCACTCTGGGTATTTGACTTCTCTAATGTATTTGGTCTTCAATAATTTATTTACTTCTTCTTCAATAACATGGTATCTTTCTCCTGCCATATCTCTTTTCTTTTGTTTTATAGGAGTTGCATCAACAAATACATTCAAGTGATGCTCAATAATAGTCGTGTCAACTCCTACTATGTTTTTAAGAGATCATGCAAAAATATCGATATACTTAGAAAGTAAGGCAGTGATCTCTGTCTGCTGCTTGTTATTTATAGAAGAGGATATAGATACAAGTTTGGAAGAATCTTTTCCTCCCAAAATTACATTAATGACCCCTTCTTGAGGGGTGATAGGTTGGGTCCCTACAAGATCTAGCTAGTCAACTATAAGCTAAGTGATAATCTGGAAACATCGGAGAGCCTGTCTTGGGTCCCCTCTAATGGTGATGACGCCATTGGCAGTGGGAGACTTCATGCAGAGATGTGGCGTAGAAATCATCATCCCAAAGGAATTCAGAGCACTCCTTTCCAGGATAGCATTCAGCTAGATTTGGCTTTGATGACTGCAAAGTTCACCATGTTCATGGCATACTCGTCGTTGTAGAAAGTCACGGGTAGTGAGATGAAGCCAAAGGGTTAGACCCTTTCTCTAGAGAAGGCCAGAAGAGATTGGGTTTCATAAGTTGTAGAGATTTGTATAAATCTCCGTTCTTTAATTCCCTGTGGTAGTTGTGTATGGCGACGGCAGGGTCAACATCTTCAACTTCCGCAGCAGCGGAGAAGTGATTAATATAATCCCGCAGGCTCTCACTTCCCCTCTGCTTAATGTTGGTGAACACTATGTCGGAGACGACCATGCATGTTCGCCCAATAAAGCAGGCGATCAATTTCCACTTCAGGTTCTCATAAGAGCAATATAGCCTTTGGGCAGCTTAATGAACCCGCTGATTGATGCCCCTTCAGAGTATTGGCAAGAAGGTGACACTTCATTGCCTCGCCAGAATGGCGATAATGAAGGGTAGCTTCAAACCCCTGGATATGCTCCTGAGGGTTTGTAGTTCTCTAGTAATCCTTAAGACGTGGCGACTTGAAGTTTTCCGAGATAGGTGCTTGACGAATGGGGTCACAGAAGAGGGAATTATTGCTGTCGAGAGGACCAAAGAAGGTGTCAGGCCCATATTGGGGAGCTTGAACGCTAGGAAAAAAAGGATTTCCTCCAGCCATGAAAGGAGGAAAGACTGGAGGGAGGAGAGCAGGTTGTGGAAGTGGAGGACTAGGAGGAAGAGGTGGAAGAGGACGGTGATTGGGTTGAGCCTCCTAGCGAGGAAGATCTCGTCTAGGAGGTTGAGAGAAGCCAGAAGATTCAACAAAGGGGGTTTTTGAAGGGAGAGGATCCCCCCAATGTTCTTGTGTGGAAGAACCACCGCAGCCGATGAAGGATTCTAAGCTAGGAATGTCGCATCCGGAGGTAGGACTTCAACCGGTGAGGGTGAAGCAGGAATCATCGCAACCGACGGAATGGGAGCAGGAGCCGCCGCAACCGGCGGGCAAATTGGGTCAGCAATAGCATTGACTGCCTGAGTCTGTTGAAGGACTGCAACCTGCTGAGCTGTAAGTCTAGTAACCAGATTGGTGAGATTTGCTAGTATCTCATGCAACTCTATCATCCTAGTGCTTCTTGATGAGGAGGTTGATCCGGGGTGACGTCTAGAGGCAGAGGTCAAACCCTCGTCTCCAGGAGCCCTAAAAGAAGGCTTTCCAATAACCTGAGCGTTCTGGGCTAGGGGTTTGGTCTTGCGTGCTTTGCCTACCATCTTCTCTTTCTCAATTGGAGCACCAAAAAATATTGATAGAGAGAGATGGAAGTCTTGAGAATTAGTGGCATGCAACGTTTCTAGTCCAGAATACTAACTCAGAGGAGGAGCCAAGAATCATCTAGAAAAATACATAAGGATGTAAGGTGGTTCACGGATGGCTTCCCCTAAATCCATCTGAGAATCAGAGAAAAAACGTCTCGCTAATGCTCAAAAAGAGGACCAATACAAGAAGAAAGAATACAAGCTCAATGTGTCTTTCTTCGATGATTGTGAGTTTGGTCGTTCGTCGATGATTCTTTACCTCTGGAGCTCCGCCCAGAGGTATTTATAGATGAGCTGTAGTGGAGTTCGACGAGTTTTCAGGCTGGAATATTATAACCATCGGCTCCATACTGTCAGCCCCACAATTGCTGGCTCCAGAAAGATTGTCGATACTGGCAAGGGCACGCGGGTCCTTGATCAGTGTGACTGGTAAGAATCTACAATTTAGTGGAAATCATGTTGACGTAGCAGTTTCTATTAGGCTATGGGGTAGCGACAGCTGTGGTTGAACAAGCCTCGTGGTCGATATTACTGGAAGCTGTGGATGGCCAAACATCATGGCCGATGTTACTGCAAGCTGGACATTGTTGCCGATGGTTGGAGATTCTTGCAAAGGCAGTATAATTAGTCAAACATCGTCGTCGATAAATCAAACATCGTGCACGACGATGAAGACTTTGAAAGCCTTTAGCTGTCACGTGTACGACTGAGATTCGAATGCCTGTTTGTTTGTAAGATTAAATTTAATAATGTTAAAATTAAACTTGGATAGAAATAGTTTTTTATTGAAAGTTGTGAATAATGTGAAAATTAGTTATTATATTGGGATATGTAAGAGATGTGATATAAAGTTAGTTATTATATTGGTATATTTGAGGGATGTGATATAAGTTAGTTATTATTTTAATAATATGGGTAGGATGTGAAATAAAGTTAATTTTTAATATTAAATTTTATGTGTGATATGATATACCTGATTAAAATTAAATCAGATTAATTTTTAACGATCAAACAAACGGGACCTTAATATAGGTGTTAACAGATATTCACTTACAAAGAGAAAAATGCCAAAATAAAATAATTGATAGTGTGAACACCGTCAATTGAATATTTAATTTTTAAATAGAATAATTAATAATCTTAAGGAAATCTTTCGTTTTTGCCATCGTATAAATACTTGTGCCATTTATTTGAGATTGAAATATTTAGCAACTTTCATAAAAAAATATTAACAGAATTTTAATTAAATTAGGATTAACGACTGTCTAGAAGTATAGCGGTTACCGATCCGATTTTGAGCCGAGTCAATACCGGCTCGAAATCGGATCGATCACATTTCGATCGACTTGAAATCGACTCGAAGCCGCTTGGGTTTGACTTTGAGCCGGCTTGAGTTGATTTCAATCGACTTCGAGTCGATTTCGAGAATTGTTTTTTTTTTTGAACCAATCTCAAGCCAGGTAAGCTCAACTCGATCTGGCTCGAGATCGACTCAATTTATAATATTAAATTATTTTAATTTGAGTCGATTTCGAGTTGGATCAAGCCGAGCTTACACCGGCTCAAAATCGACTCGAAATTATTACCGAGCCGAACTTTTGGCTCGTTATTGATTCATTTAGATCGACTCGATTGTGATTTGATCTAAAATTGATTCAATTTTTTGATCGATTTTTGATTTTCATTCCATATTAACACCCTTATTTAGAATATAATTAGCAGAACTCATGTTAATGTGTCCATTGACCACTGGAGGGAATGCGGCTTGATTATTCTTTCGTAATATTTTTAATATTTTAATATATCATTAATTATAAAAGATTTTTATAATTAATTTTTAATTATATTTTGATCCATAATTTTTGAAAATTTATAAAATGTTTTTTTTAAAAAAATTCTGTGACAATAAATGTTTATTAAAATTATAATTATTATACAAAATTTAAATTTTTAATTTTATTGACATTTAAAAAATATTTGTTATCATATTTTTATAATTTGAATTTATCCGTATCCGTAACTAGTGTCTCTCTCTCCCTTGATCTTGTCGGGGAGCATGTGGAGTGGGCTGAGCCAGTGGCCTAGCCTTCGCCTAAAGAGTGAGAGAGTCAAATTTTTTTGGGAGATTTACATACAGAATACTGAATTCATCACAAATTACGCATGTCATATCTTTTAGTAAATATTATACATATCACACTCTTTTTTACATTTCTATTGTTACAATAGAAATATAAAACTCATAAACAGAGTGTAATATATGTAATATTTATTAAAAGATGGTGAAATGCGTAATTTGTGATGATTTCAATGTTCTGTATGTAAATTCTCTAATTTTTTTTTTGGTTAAATTCATTGGCATTATTACATTGAAAATTTAATTCGTTAAAATGGATAAAGTTAAAAATGCATAAAAATTAATAAGAAAAGGATCCAAATATTATATCAATTAAATCTAAGGATTTTTTTTAGCTGATTTCTAAAAATTATGAAATAAACTGTAATTAAGATTTAATTATATGAATTTTTTAATAAATATATAGGCCACAAGACACTTATTTTTAAATACTTTAGCATACACACCATAAACAGCCCACTCTTCTCAAAGAAAAAAAATGCAGCCCACACTTTTTTTTGGTACGTGGGATACAATATTTTAAAGTTTTTGAAGAACGCACAACAATATTTATAAAATATATAAATATGTTAAACCTAAGTACCTTTTATGCTCCAATTATAAAAACCTTATATTACAGAAATTTGAATTAGTATTTTTCATTATTTTGATTTAATACATATTATTATTTATGAGTTAGAAAGTAAGGCAATGCAAGAGTAGATTGTATGAGTACAAGGAGGTAGAAAAGAAGTTGAACAATGAGTGGCAAGGTGGAAGCCTGTGGAGCATGTGTAAGTAATAGTCTAGCAATATAAGTATGAGTTTTGTTCAACTCGACCCAAGCCATCCCATTGCCATTCGTGTTAAACCTATTCAACCAATGAATTAGATGCGCTGAAAGAACCAATTCGACTATAAAGCGGTTGCATGGTTTATTGGCTCATTTGCATTGTAGTTTTATATTTAACGTATTATTTCATATTGGAACCTTTTTTTTTAATTTTATGTGTTTTCAATTCCCTTCTGTATCCTGAAAATAAATGTTTAATGTTATAAATGCGATAGTATTAAGTGATCATGATTTGAGTATAATACGTTATACGTAAATTTAACTTGTTTTATGAAAGTTTGAGATAAGTCATATATTATAAGTATAATTTGAATCATTCATCCTATTAAACATCAGCTCGGGAAAGTTAAACGTGTTTGTGTAAAAGTTGTTACTCTTAAGTTTTTAAGCAAACAAACTTAGTGTTTATTTGTAAAATATAATTTTAATATTTTTAAAATTACATTTGGATGATGCTATTTTATATTGAGAGTTACATATGATGTTGAAATAAAATTATTATTTTTATTTAAATATATATATGATATAAATTATAGTTAAAATTTATATACAATGTAAAATGCTAGCTTGATTAATTTCAAAAAGGCTCAAGAATCACTAAAGTTAATTTTAGGCTTCACAAATATATAAGGTAATTAAATAATATGTATGTATATGATTTTGAGATTATTAAATTTAAGAATAAATTACCTAAGACCTGCGTTTTCTACCGCTCTCCATTGGCCTATTTGTCTAGAAATTGGAATACTTGACCTCAGAGAGCGCACGACTTCAAGCACCTTGCTTCTCGATCGATCGAAGCGGAAGAATAGCTATGGATTCGACGGCGAGGAGAGGTGGGGGCGGTCTCTGGGAAGGGCTCTACCGGCTTCTCATGCGCAGGAATTCCGTCTATGTCACCTTCATCGTTGCCGGAGCCTTCGCTGGGGAACGGGTGCAGTAACATTTTGCCTTCGATCACATCCGATCTTTATCATTTTTCCTATAATAGTTGCCTTGTTAGGGAATCTCTATCGGCTTCCTTATGCTTTTTCTTTCCGTTTTAGGCGTATTCTAGGGTTTCTTTCGTATATCGATGTTCTGGGATAGACTGCTCGTATCTGGCCTTTTGGAGGCATTGGATTTCTTGTTTTTTGAAGATATGGTTGATTTGTTTTGTAAGTAGTTAGAGAATTCTGGAAAAGTCTTTTTCTTACTGTTCCTGTTCACGGTCTTCCATCACTGTCTCCTGTCACTAGTAGTGGTGATATGTGGTTTGTTCTGTTTGATCTCTAATTATTGCAAGTAATGCCCTGTCAAATGTGAGAACAAATTGTAAGAATGTAGCCGGACATGCAATGGTAACACTTTGGATTCTTGAGCATTTCAAGCATATAGAAAATTTTAGTAGCTTATGGGCCAAAGTTAAGAAATATCTCTTTCCTTTAATAAATCTTACATGATGTGCTTGTAATTCCTCACATTTCTTTTCAGTGTATTTGGCTAACTTGTTTACTGAATTTCATTAGATTGTAGACTATGGAGTCCACAGGCTGTGGGAGTACAATAATACTGGGGTAAGATTTTCTATTTAATATTAACTGCTTTTCATGTTATTTGTTTTTATAGTATTATATAAGTTTTGGTTTGTACAGTCCCTTATGCATCTAATTTAGTGTTTTTGCTCCATAGTTGTTCCTTATTGTTGACTAGGAAACTTGTAAATTCATTGTGAGCCTAGTGGGAGTGAATGGTTTGTCTCCTCGCTTGTCTTCTTGAGGTAAGATGTAATTGAAATCACCTCCCACAATAGCCGGAGACTTAGCATCTAAAATTAGGGAAATGCTGTCCTAAACAATTCGACGCTTGATATAATCTTTGTTGGCATAGACTGCACAAATGTGCCAAATATCTTTGCCCATAACTGTGGCTTCGGCAATTACAACTTGTTTGCTAGTGGAATAATTTGGAGCTGGGTGATGTGGCTCAACCAACACTCAATAATGCCTCCTTATTTACCTATTAACGGCTCCACATGAAAGTCCTATTGTTGCCTCACGAGTCTTTCTACTTCTCTTCTGGAGTAGGATTGTACTCTGGTTTTCAAAAGATAAATCACCGCTGGTGAGTGCTCCCTGATTAAAGCCTGTAGGAGGTTGCGGCTTTTTAACTCTGCAGCAATTTCAAAAGATTGCTTTAATCATTTGGGGACGGAGGTGGAGGGGATAACAATGGGGAAGGGATTGCCACCCTCGTTATCATCATCGCCTCGGATCTTCCTTCTTCTTTTGTGTAATTTGCCTTCACTTGCTGGAGTTACACTGCTCTTGAGGTTGGCTAGTTCTCTCTCCCAATGTTTCTTCAAGATTTTGTCCTTATCCTTGCAATTGTTGGCATTGGGGGAAAGAAGTTTCTACAAGGGGGATTTTGGTTTTTTCTTGTTGGCAATAAAGGGCAGAATGGAAGGATTTTTAAAGGGTTGGATATCTCCCTTCTCCATGCTAAGATCAAGGATAACAGAGAGATTATTATGCTGGAAAGTAAGGGCTGTACAATCTTTGTCTTTTGCCTTAAGAGGGGTTGCTGGGATTTGGTGGTTAGTTTTTTCCTGCTGCTTTTTTCCAATGGCTGCTATCAATGTTGCATTTTGAGCACTTAGGCCTCATTTTGTTCGAGCTTTTTTTAGACAAAAGAAAAAAAATATTTTATTTTTTTAGTTTAATGGAAAAGAAATTTATTTAATATTAGAAAGTGTGTAAAATGTGAAGTACTTTTAATTCTAATATTCGTATGTGTTAGATGTGAAATAAATTTGATTTTTATAATTGAAATTTGTGTTGGGCAAAACAAATGCCTTGAATCAAACGAGACCTTAGTACTAAAATTTTGTATTATTTTGTAGCTCTGCATTGGCCTTCTGCTTGCTCTGTAGCAGTCCTTTCACTGCAGCTTGTTGTCCCGAAGCTTTGTGCTATTGAATCACTTCAGTTTGTTATGAATCTACACTATTATGCAGTTTTGTTTGTTCAGGTGGCTGTTCTATGAAGGTTGTCCCTATGTTTTGTTGTCCCATGATTCTGTATTGCTGGGCTGCATTTCTCAGTTGCTACCTTGTAGATTTCAGCGGGTTTTCTGGTTTTGGCTTGCTCAGATTGCTGCTTGTAGCCTGTTTAGGTTGGTGTCCAACCATACCTTGCAGTTTTTTTTATCTGCTAGATACAAGCATCTAGGGCCCTACTGATTCCTGCTTCTCGTTCTCCCAATGGCTGGGTTGGCTATGCGGGTGTTGGCTGTCACAAGGGGGTTGGATCGTGATTAGAAGGGCTATAATCATTCTCAAAGGAGGCTGCATTACTAGCACTAGTGTCCATCACATCGTTGGAGTAAGTCGGGGAGGGGTTGATAATTGCATTAACTTGTTGTCAGGGCAAGAAAGGAGCAATTATTATCCCTTTGGCCAACAACACTGCATTTGAAATAGATAACTGTAATGCCTTCATACTCAACTCTTTAAAACATTTGCCTTTTGGCCGTTGATCCAGGTTTGAGGGATTTGGTTAGGTTAACCCTAATACAAATTCTTGCAAATGCTATCTTCTTCATATTGACGGTGATGGGGTTTAGCCACAACGGGACATCAATCTCCAAAGCAATTCTGGCTAGATTCTCCTCACCCCACTAGTAGAGGGGGAGTTCTGGCATTCTTATCTAGATCGGTGTCGAGGCATCCACCGAATGGGAGGGATCAAAATCTAGGGACCAAACATCTAGTCCTAGAATTTGTCCCGTCACCGTCCATGGCCCACTTTGAATGACTGCATCCCTATCCGCTTCATTTTTAAACTGACAAATGAAACGGTCTTTGCTTGCATCGAAGATTTTAAAACTATTATAGTGCCCCCATCTTTTATGGAGCTCGGTTGAGAGAAACTGAAATGACAATCTTCTCCCAAATAGTTTGCCAACTAATGCAGAAGCCAGCTTGGCTTGCATGTAGGAAATGAATGCTTAGTCTAGCTGAATCACTTATTGGATGTGGACTGAGTTTGAGAGATCTATGTCCTCAAAGCTAACATCCTCTTTGAGAGCCCAAACAGAGTTAGCTGTAGGAATATGATGAAGCTGCTGTCTTGTTGGGATGCTGTCACTGTTAGACTGTTTCTGCAGAAAATTCCCATTCCGTTTACTGATTATAGCCTCTGATTTTTGCTTAGTTGACTGTTCAACCTGCTGGTTTTGACATGTTTGAAGCTGCGGCTATTCTGCTTGCTGGACAATCCAGAATTCTATGGAAGCTGACAACGACATTCTGTCGAACACTTGGTGGGAAATTTCTGCTACTGGAGCTGGCTGTTTTTGCAGCCTGAACAGAAGTTGAAGAAAAAACATTGCAACTGTGCGTTTTCGACCTGGATAATGGACTGCCCCAATAGGCCTATTGCATCCTCATCCGAAATATTTTTCGAAACATCATAGGTAGTTGAAAATGTTGTGACCACCCCCCGGACTGCTGGGTGGATAGAATCCATACCTTGGGTGTGACCTGAAAGTGAAGCTTTGCTGTAAGGGGGAAAATTCCAGTAGCTGGACTTCTTCCATGCGGTGGCTAGATTCTAGCCCTTCATTTTTGCTGGTGCTGTTGCTGCCTATGATTCTAGCAGCACCAACAGTAGCTAGTTTGGCGTCTGCTCAATATCTCTAGATTCTGGAGCTACACCATGTTGGTATTGGCTGAGCTCTATCTTCTCAGTCTCGTTGATTCTGCTACAGGTTGCGGTTTTTCTTGTTCCAGCTTTTGCGGTCTGTGCGTTTTGCTCCGATAGGCCATGCGGAGAGGCCATAGTTTGCTGTTTTGACTGGCCTTCGCCTGCAAGCTTGCAGCCCTGCCCTCCAGTTCTGAAATCGGTGGCTTGGAACAACCGGCTGGGAGGATGAACGCAATCTGAGAGAGTTGACCTGTTTGGAGTTCATGCAGCCTTCCATTCTTGCTACAATAGAAGCTATCATGCCTCCTTCCTCTTCCTTGCAACGCCGGCCATGGTTTTTCGATGGGGAGGGTGATCTCATTCCCGTGCGCCTGTTTCCCAGCTCTCCTTCCCTGGTCAATGCTAGTCAAACCTACAATGTTTCCCGTCTTCTTCCTTGTGCACCTGTTTCCCTGCTCTCCTTCCTGGCTACTATTTTTCTTTGAAATTCGGTGAAACATTGTATTCACTTGTCTAAGTGGAGTGGTGGTACCTTTGGAACTTGATGTATACATGTCCAGAGCTGAACTAGCAGGAACCTGTGAGCCTAAAATCATTTAGCCATGATTAGAGCTCATCGATTGAAATAATTGATTGGAATGGACATGCTCGGAGAGCTAAGAGTAGTTGTAGCATAGACACATAATCACTAAATATTCTAACAAATTGTGTTCACCAAAGGTGGTTCGATAAGGAGAACTAGTCCTATCGAAGATCAAAGATAATGCAGAATGGGACATGATGCTCGGCATGGTGGAATTGAATTGAAAAGGGCCATTCATATTTCGCAAAGTAGGTGACCCAAACATATATAAGTTAATGAGATATGACTGAATGCTCATACCTAAGACATCGAGCGACAATGACCTCCAAAAATTCTATTTCTGTCATTACACAAGTCTATGTATCTTGTAAATCCCCTCTTCGAAATCCAAACCTAAGTTTATATTCACAACCAGCAATCAATACCTTTCTTGAAGTTCTAACCTAAGTTTTTGTTGCAATGGTCTTGCGACTGGCAATTAAGAGCAATCTCTTCAATGTCTAGCCCTAAATTCAATTAGGACAAAAGCTTTGCAATTGATGACTAGAATTCTCCCTCAAAGTCCAAACCAAAAGAACACTAAACATCACAAACAAAAAGTTGAATGCTTATCAAAAAAGTTGCAAATCATTGGGAACAATAGTTAATTTTTTTATATTTCAAAAAATATTTTCATAGAAGAATTACAAAAACCACACAAATATAATTTCATTCATCAAGATTTGCTCATAGTCTCTAGATAAGGGACCTCTAATCACTTTGGTCTAATCTTTGATTGTGAGACTGCCAAACTTCGGACTCCGCTATGCCGGGTTGCAAAACACCCATTTGCGTAGAATAGGTCTCTTCAATATCAACATCCTCTAAGAAAGATTCCTACTAACCATCTATTTGTTAAATGTTGGGGACCTCTTTTTGCAACTTGAGCTTGCTCGTTAAGGACCTATTCAATGTCAAGCTTTTTAATATTAACCAATTCCTCTGCTCCATATTTGGCCTTTAAGGAGGTGTTTTGTACTCCATGGTCAATACAATCTTGAAATCTTTTGTCCTATTCCATGGTCATATTGAAATTTGAAGAGAAAATTTTTATCGCTATCCATGCATTCTCAAAAACTTATACTTTTCAGGCCTTATTTAGTAATTAAACCATATTGAAGAAGAGCCGATTGCAACATGGCCCAAGCATTGTAGATGCTCTCTTAAGTGATCAAGTAGAAATTGATGCTCCCTTTATATTTCACAATAGGTTCTTCCTTCACCGAAAATGAAGACCTCTCACCAATGCCTAGTCGTGAAATGAATCTTTGACAAGTTGATGCAGTTTCACCCCTCTTTCCTTTGAAGCCCTCATCTGAGCATGGATTTGCTTCATTCGCAGCTCAAGCTTCGTTGCTTTCCTCTCTTGGGCCATAGTTTGCTTTTCAAGCTCATAATGATAGTTTAATCCATGCTCACATTCTTCCACGTGGGCTCATCCTTACCGCATTTATGCTCTGCCTTGGTTTTGCCCTTATGATAGATGAAATGAAGGTAAATGGATGATGGTGGGCAATGGGTGAGGAGGAAATAAGTGAATAACTTGGGGTTTTCTGTACTTTCCTCTGAGGATTTTGATCCTTTTCAGAATCTCTATGTTAACTCATTTTAAAATCAATTGCACACAATACAAATTTTTCATCAATCAGAGGCATAATTAAATGTTCAAGTACAAGTCTTATGTATAGAGGGGCTAATCTCATCCTAAAGTAAATGTAGGCATGTGGGACTAACTAAACCTATAATTTAAAAATAAAATAAATAAATAAACAGATTTGACTAATTCAAATTTATAACAAGTTTCCTAAGTAATAAAATAAAATAAAATGGAGATATTCTGCATCATTCTCTATTCATTCATAACATCAAGGAATGTAATCTAATCTGGATTATCGATTATCAAGATATCCTCATCAATATGACATGGCTACCCAAAAAAAAACTATTGATGATGAACAACCCCTTTAAAAAATACAGTTGATTGGAGGCCTGAGGCTGTTGGAATACAACCAATTTATTGTTTCTTTCATTATTTTGATGCGAATGAAAGTCTTCAGTTTTTTATCCTAAGATAAACCGGTGACTTTTCAAATGCCTATTTATCTAGGACTGTTATCTGACCAATTTCGAGCGAGTCGAAGGCAACTCAAAATCAAAAATTTTGAGTTCGGCTCGGCTCGAAATTGGTTCGAAATCGAAATGGGATATGATTCTAGCTGGCTAGGTTCGAAATGACTCAATTTCTAGACGGCTCAAATCATGATTTGAATCAGCTCGTAATTGTAAAAAAATGTAGAAATATTATGTGTTCAATAGGATTTGATCCTTAGACCTTGAGGAAAATAAATTATAAATCTCCTCCATTCTACCACTAAACCACTAATTAAATTATATATAATGACATTTTATTTATATATATTTATATTATATATCAATATTATTTATGCTATACATATAATTTCGAGCCAAATCGAATCATGTTTTGAGCGAGCTAGGGCCAACTCGAAATTGACTCGAAATAAACTTCGAGTCAAAGTCTTTAGATCATGATTCGATTCAAAATTTTCGAACCGATTTCAACTTGATTCAAAAATCGAACGAGCTCCGAGCAAGTTTTGAGTTTCGGATATTTTTAACACCCTTATGTTTATCCGGAGATCCACTTGTGCTGTGAAGATAATGCTGGGCCAACAATGGGGCTGCCTCTAATCACTAGCTGAAATATTTCTGACCTTCTGGGCCCGAGTACAATTTCTTTCTTATTCTGCTCAAAAAAACTTTCATTTGACAAAAGTATTTGGTTAAGTCCTTCGGTTAGTTCTAGTCAATGGAATTTGAGTAGTCAATTTCAGGTATTTCCAGTAATCAAGTGATCTCAGGACACTGTTGAATGTGAAGATTTTTTTTTTTTTGAGAACAATAGCAGCCTTCTTTTATTTAACCCATTTTTTTTGAAGTTCATAGAACACGAATGCCAAATTTGTGGAAAATGAATGCTACCAAGGCATGCTCAATCTGCTTTTTGGAAATGCAAAATAGGAATCATGCCAATTTATTAGTATGTCAAAAAGCTTTTTGGAGCTAATGATGATTGTATGGTGTAATAATGTTTGTTTGGTTAAGATAAAGGTAATTATTGACTTGATTGCATATAATTTTAAAGTCACATTGGAGCGCGATATCTTAGAAGTAGATTTCTCATGAATCTGTGCTTCACCATTACAACCGTTTGGATTTACATTGCAAAATGTATCAACTTGGTAACCTGCCCTAATTCCGTACACAATGCAGGCTGCGTAGGCAGCACTTAGTAGGACCTATTATTTGTTATTGCCTTGTTTATTAGCATCAAATTGTCCTATTCAGTTTGTTTTGCTTAGAACGATTATGTAATCTTTGTTATATATTAATATTTGTACGAAATTAGGTTTAGATCTGCCATAATCTATTTTGCTATCATCTTACAATACAGTTGGCCCAAATAGACTTGAAATTGAAATGAAATGAGGTATAATCATTATTCGAATCTCATTACTGGTCCTTTAACTGTCTAATTGAAACATGTAAAACTCTTATCAGCATTACTTTTTTCCTCAAGCAAAAGGAAAACTGGTGCTTCTATGAAGTTATATGTGATATGTGTGGTTCCAGCGCAATTGAAATTGAAATATCTTTAAGCTGCTTAGATATCTTTGTTTGTTTGTTGCAGAAGAGGTATGAGGACATTCCAGTCCTTGGGCAACGAACCTCTGAATGATTCGCGTGGTGTTGGCTTCTTCCAGGATTTTTGAAGTCTTTAATGAAACTTTCTAGCATTGCAAATCTGTGTTTGCCAGTGAATAAGCACACTAGCTCTATCCAATACTTCAATTTATTTTGTTTTCTTTGATCTTAATGCTCTTTGTTTTTTTTTTTAGCATGGAACAGTTTGGGAAGTAGTTTTGAATTGAACATTATGAACAAAATCTCATGTTTGAAGCTGGTAATTCTTTTAAAAATTCTCTCCAAGATCTCATTATGCACGAGATCTTTCCTTTGTGTTAGTCCATACCGATTACAGAGGATAGCTTGCCTAAGAACAGTCTACTCTTTCTTGAAATAAAAAAAAAAAAAAAAATCCAGAAATTGAAACTTAAATGGTTTAGATGTTACTTCTCAATATCTTTGGGCTCTTTCTTTGCTCGTTGAAGTGTTAAAATTAGTGGCAATTACTTATATACATTTAACTATTACATTAATAATATATTAAATTTTATACAAATTTAATATTAAAGTTAATTTCATTTCATATTTATGCATTCTTAAAATATAATTAATTTTATTTAAAATTATTTATAAGTTTAAAAGAAAAGTGAAACATTACAAATTCTCTTAACAATATTTCATAACGGAATAATACTTACCATTTTAATTGAAATTTGAATTACAACTTAGTAAAATTAGATTAATTAAAGTGTTGAGCATTTTAACGCAATTAGCTCACACATGGCCAGCAATTTTAAAATTACTTTTACCAGTATTTTATTTGATTCAGAGTTAGAATTAATTTTTTTATGACAAATTAAATTATTTATATAAATTAAAATATAAATATTCAGATTATATATAATTAATTTATAATATTATATTTATACATATATATATTCCCTTTTAATAAATATGGTAAAAATTAAAAATTACTTTAAGATTAAAAAAATTCTAATTGAATTCGATTTAAAATTTAAAAAATTTAATTTGGAATCAAATTGGAACTAGTCCTAGGACGGCTACAGTAGTAACAGCCTGCCACGCGTCCACGCAATAGCCTACGGAGGCTTCAGGACTCCCGCACGAAATACACGTTCCAAATAATCTATGCTACCTTTCGCACTACAAACTGTATGCGATCCGAAAAAATCGTGATGGTTAGTTCATGCTTTTGGACGAATTTCCAGCTGCAGACTTCCTTCCTGTCCGCATAGATGTTATTATGCGTTAGGTCGTACGGCTCTAAACGTAACGCGCTAACGTGCGGAACGGAGCGACCCATGACCCTCCAACGACCGAATCGAGTCCGTCTCCGGCGAAACGCCGGCAACCGCCAGAATAGAAATGATATAAAAGGAATCAAACTGTTAAAGGGAAGGAGCGGCAGCAGTTGCGACTGTAGCGGTGGCGACATGCTCGTAGCTCTTTCAGAAGTAGCAGACCAACGTGTAGGGCAAGAAGAAAAGTGAACATCTTCGGCAGCTTCTGCGTCTCCCATCTCTGACAGCTTCGCACCTGGCGCAGCCTCCTCCACCTTCAGAAATTTGAACATCTCTGACAGCTTCGCACCTGGCGCAGCCTCCTCCACCTTCAGAAATTTGAACAACTGCATAGTCTTCACTCAAATGGAATTAAAGATCGAAAGCTTCGCACACAAAACTTTCCTCTTGTAACAAATTTCTGAAGGTGGAGGAGGCAGCTCCAGGTGCGAAGCTTTCAGAGATGGAAGACTCAGAGGCTGCCGAACATGAAGCTTTCCTCTTGCCATGCACGTGCCGCAAGATGAAGCTTTCCTCTTACCTTGCACGTGCCGCTATCTTCGCAACTGCTGCCGCTCCTTCTAAAGTTTGATTCCTTTTATGTCGTTTCTATTCTGGCGGTAGCCGGCGTTTCGCCGATGACGACCATCTTGGCCTGGCCCGGAGACGGACTCGATTCGGTCGTTGGCATGGGTCGCTCCGTTCCGCACGTTAGCGCATTACATTTAGAGCCGTATGACCTAACGCATAATAACATCTATGCGGACAGGAAGGAAGATTGCAGCCAGAAAATCGTCCAAAAGCGTGAACTAACCATCACGATTTTTTCCGATCGCATACAGTTTGTAGTGCGAAAGGGCGCATAGATTATTTGGAACGTGTATTTCGTGCGGGAGTTTTGAAGCTTCCGTAACTATCGTTTCTGCCACGTGGACGCGCGGCAGGCTGTTACTACTGTAGCCGTCCTACGACTAGCTTCGACTCGAGTTCCAGATTTGATTCGAAATTAAATTTTTTAAATTTCAAACCGAATTTAACTCGAATTTTTTTAATTTTAAAGTAATTTTTAATTTTTACCATATTTATTAAAAGGGAATATATATAAAAAAATATAATATTATAAATTAATTATATATAATCTGAGTATTTATATTTTAATCTTAATATATTAATTATCATATGATGTTTATGTAAATAATTTGATTTGTCATAAAAAAAATTAATTCAACTCCAAATCAAATAAAATACAAGTGAGTAATTTTAAAATTCTTTCCCAATTGTAAGCGGATTGCGTTTAGGAATTTCAGAGAACTAATAGAATGTGAACTCTAAAAAATCATTAGCAAAATATTAATTTTAAAATGCCACAGATTATAAATTTCTTAAAACCATAATATAGCATGAGAATTTTAGAATAAGAGTTCTAGCAAGCTTCATGTAGAATATGAAATAGAGAAGGCTAATGTGAATTCTAGGATGCTATGAGAATTCTAGAAGGCAATAAGATGAAGTCTCTAGTGATGCTTTATTAAAAAAGCCCTGAGCTTGCAGGATTACTTAGAGCCTTTGAGTACTCTTAAGATCCATCAGATGGTGTTGACGTGAGATGTAGGGGATCCCAGAAAACACACACAGAGAGAGAGAGAGTCCCGAGAGACGGCGGCACGCAGTGAGTTAAGCCTGTTGAGTGAGGCTTTGGTGAGAACGAAATGCATCTAGAGCAACACACAAAGATTTAAGGTGGTTCAGAAAAATAATTTCCTACGTCCACCGAGCAGTCGGATGATTGATTTCACTAGAGAAAGGAAAATGGTCAAAAAGACCAGTACAATAAGCTATCAGGAGAAAGAGAGAGAAAGAGAGAGAGAGAGAGGTTTCTCCTATCTCAAACTCTCGTTTACAAGGGTGACGGGAGAAGAATTCAGCTCTCTGGAAAAAAAGGTTCCCCCTGCTGTTCGTGTCGTCTCTTTGAAGTCTGTTCGAGAGTTTTTATAGGCGACCGATGGTGCAGCTTCATCCAATTTTCCAAAAAAGAAAGGAATAAACAAACCCTGAGCCCATGCCGTTGTCGGCCTTTGGGGGAACCAGCAGCAGCAAAAGGAAAGCTAGGCTTTTTGATCTTAGTACTGCTTCCAGGGATTCATGCTGGCTGAAGCATGCGGGTCTTTGTTTTGCGTGTATGGAAAAAGTGTCTTGTACGAAAAACAAAGCGGTCGGGCCATGCCAATTGTGACAGGTGCAGCTGAGGAACAAGGTCATCGATGTTTGCTAGAGGTGAGCCTAGATGGTCGTGGACGATGTTTGACCGAACCCCCGTGGCCGAAGTTTGACCAATGTTTGAAACCTGCGAGAGTAAAAGTAAAATAAGAAGTTAATGCCACCTGGGAGCTTCGTGTATAGGTGAGATGCAGTACTGGAATCACGTGTTAACATCAGCCCCCTGCATTGTCAAGGCACGAATATTAATATGGACCCTAGAATATGCCCAAGGTCTGTCAGGATAAAGCCAGAGTGGCACCTCATCGATTCGCATCCTCACCCACTAGCTTTTGTAAATCCTGCAAGGAAAGGAGTGGATTGTTAGAGAGATGGCGGAGAGGAAGAGGTGGACGACTCTGAAGGGTTTTCCTCTGAAGAAGAAGTGGTGCGTTAGTCTGCCAGTCGACGCTCCTCCTTCAGAGAAGAAGAGAGTCTTGGAGCTGTCTGAAAGGTCACTGAAACCGGCAATTTTGAAGACCATCGAAGTGCCCCAAGAGGAAGCGGGAGCTCCGGTTGTGGTCCTGTCGGAAGAAACGCTGGCAGCCAAGATTGCCAAGGTCCTGGTGCGAACTTTGGAGTCTGCATAGGGAGCTACTGAAGAGGAGAAGGTGGCAGAGGTGGTGAACCTCTCAAATTCTCTGGTCAAGGTGTTTATGAAAATCAGAGAGCAGAAGGAGCTGATCGTGGTGGGCGAGACGCTTGCGGGGGAGAGACTTGAGCCTGGTAGGATCCTGCTCAAAGATGAAGACATTGAGCGGCTCCTTCTCAAGTTCGGGGCTCCCCCTGAAGGGAGTGCGGAGAAGACACCTTTGGTGATCTGCGGTCCTGCTCCTTTTGGCGAGTCAGTCTCTCTTCCTGTCAAGATGAGGAAGCCTCTCTTCTCTCATTTTCTCCCAGCGGATCTCCGAAATGAAGAGAAGGACCAGGAGGAAGGCAGCAAAATAGAAGAGGGGATTAAGAAGAAGGAGAGAGTCTCCCAGGTTGCTCTTAATGCTACATTTAGCATTGAAGGGTCAGGAGGTAGCCTAGAAGAGAGATTGACTGAAATAAGGAGGGAAGAGGAGAGGATCCTGAAGAACACCTCCCAAGCCCTGGAGGAGATAAAATCTTTGAAGGATAAGGAGGAAGGGGAGGTTCACCATCTTTGGAGGATAGCGTAGCTAGAGGGTGCTTTGTTGCAAGTCACAAAGCGCTCTCAAGGTGACCATATAAAAGAGCTAAGTAAGTTATATAGTCTGGAAGATAAGTTGACTTCCTTAGCTCTTAGCAACTCAGAATGGGCTGGTAAGAACGAGATTGCAAGAGGGGAATTTCACCGCGCCCTCTTGGATGTTGGTCAAGCCCATTCTGCTCATATCAAAGACTTCCAGAAAAGGACAAAGGAGCTGGATAACGAAAAGGAGGCTTTGAAAAAGGAGAGAAACAAGCTTAGGGGTGAAGTTGTGGAGGCAAGGGAGGCAGAATCGAAGGTGAAGCAGGCCGCCTTTGAGAATCACCGCTGAGAGGAGTTGTTGAATACGCTCCATGCGCTCCCTAATAGATATCAGCTTGGGATGGAGAGGGCGACGCATGGAGAACTTGGAGGAGGCAGTGAGAGGAGCGTTGAATATCGTCAGCGCTTCGGCCGTAGGTCACCAAGTGAAGAGCCAAGCAGCCTTTAACGTTCTCTTGCAAACACTGGTTGATGCAAGTATTTTGAACCAGGGGAACATCAGAGGGCCGACCGTTCTTCCTTTCTGTGGCCCCAAGGGTCCAGATAGGTTTTTTGATGCTGGAAGTCAGGGCTTAGGAGATGTTCCTCCCAAAGGTACCTGCGTTCGCTGGGGCTAGCCACCTGCTTCTCCTTACGAAGGTCCTAACGAAGGTCAGAGTATTCCTCCTGCGGCACCACAGCAAGCCTGTCCCTGGGAAGGGTGATGATCTGATTCCTGCTACTCTCATCCTCAAACTTATCTAGCAGATGGGGGATTCGAAGATGTGAAAACGGGGAAGCAGCAAAACTCTTGAGGGCGCCCTGCCGTGTTGTGAGGAGTGTAATTGTTAACATGTGGTTCCAGCATTGCATCCCAGCCATACACGTAGCTCTCAGGTCACATTAACTTCTTATTTTACTTTTACTCTCGCAGGTTTCAAACATTTATCAAACTTCGGCCACGCGAGTTCGGTCAAACATCGTCCTCGACGATACAGGCTCACCTCTAGCAAACATCGATGATGATGTTCCTCAGCTGCACCTGTCGTAGTTGGCATGGCCCGATCGCACCGTTTCCCGTACAAGGCACTTTTTCCAGACACGTAAAATAAGGACTCGCATGCTTAGCTAGCACGGATCCCTAGAAGCAGTACTAAGATCAAAGAGCCTAGCTCTTTTTGCAGCTGCTGGTTCCCCAGAAGGTCGACAATGGCTTGGGCTCAGGGTTTTTTTATTCCTTTCCTTTCCAGAAAACAGGATGAAGCTGCACCACCGGTCGCTTATAAAAACCCTTGAATAAGCTTCAAAGAGAGGACATGAACGGCAGGGGGGAACCTTTTTTCCAGAGAGCTAAATTCTTCTCCTGTCACCCTTGAAAATGAGAGCTTGAGATAGGAGAAAGCTCTCTCTCTCTCACTCTTCTTTTTCTCTCTCTTTCTCCTGATAGTCATTGTACTGGTCTTTTTGACCCTTTTCCTTTCTCTAGTGAAATCAATCACCCGGCTGCTCGGTGGACGTAGAGAATTTCTTTTCTGAACCACCTTAAACCTCTGTGTGTTGCTCTGGATGCATTTCGTTCTCACCAAAGCCTCACTCAACAGGCTTAACTCACTGCGTGTCATCGTCTCTCGGGACTCTCTCTCTGCGTGTTTCTTGGGATCCCCTGCATCTCCGTCAACATCTTCTAGTGCATTTATTGAGACATAAGAGAATGGTGGCTAGAACGCGAAGAACCAACCCTGCAACTCGCAGCACACACGCAGGAGAACCATTTTTCAAGGCGCCAGGCGATGAGGCTTCTGCTTCAATGTCCCAGCATTGCCCCGGATCTACTTCTTCCTCCAAAGATACTCGCATCATAGAGTTGTAGGGGATGCTGGCAAATCTCATCGATTTGGTTACTGGCATTACAACGCAACAGAGCATGATCCTCAGGCAAACTCAACCAGTTTGCGCCACCGTCTTGCCCCCTGCACCTCTCCCGCCAGTTGTGGTGCTTCCTGTACCTCTTCCACCGATCGTAGAGGTGCCTCCACCTCTACCGCTGGTTGCGGCAGCCCGTGAGCCTCTTCCACTAGTCACGGCAGTGCCTCCTCCTTTCCCTCAGGTTGCCGGGTTCCAGCCCCTTTCTTGTCAGTCGCAGCGCTTTCTGTTCAATCGTCTGGCTATTCTCTACTGCCTAGATGCCTCATTCCTGGTCTAAGGTCCCCCAAAATCCTCTTCTACCATGTCTACTACCGCAACCTACCTTTTTTCCTCCAGCTTTTCCTCCTTTCCTAGTTGGGCGCAATTTACCCTTTACGGGGATTCAGGCCCCTCTATATGGACCTGACCCTTTCTTTGGCCCCCTAGATGGCAACGCTCCTTTCTTCGATGCCATCTGACAGGCGCCAGTCCCGGTAGACTTCAGGCCACCCCGATTTGAGGCCTGCAGGAGTGCCACCGATCCCCATGAGCATATTCAGGGGTTCGAGGCCGCTGGCCGCTATCGTCAGCCAGACAAAGTTATCAAGTGTCACCTCTTGGACAACACTCTGAAGGCAGCACCTTTCAGTTGGTTTGTGAAGTTGCCCAAGGGTCACATTTGTTCCTACGAGCACCTAAAGTGAGAGTTGATCACCCGCTTCATTGGCCGGACACGAACGATCGTTTCTGATATGGTGCTCGCAAATATTAAACAGGGCTAGAAGGAAAGTCTGTGAGACTACACCAATCGCTTTTTCGCTACGGCAGCAAATGTTGATCCTACCGTAGCTATGCACAGCTATCGGAGGGTCCTAAGAGCGGCGATTTATCCAAATCCCTCCAACTGGTTAAGCCTCGAAGCTATCTAGAGCTGGTTGCCAGGGCCAGCTAGTTCGTACTGCTAGAGGACGCTGAGGCTTCCCCTCCCGACATTTTTGGAGTCAAGAAAGGAGAGGAAGAGGAAACATCGTGGGGACGAAACACCGTCCACGATGATTCACGAAGGAAGGAATCATGCCAGGGGCGATAGGAGGCCACAGCAGGCTCGCGAACAAAAGCATCTCTTTTCCGGGCCGCTTATTGAAGTATATGTGGCTTGGATACGTCCTATAGGGCCCAAGCCAGCGCCACCGACCGGAGTGGATCCAGCGAATTACTGCTAGTTCCATGGGAACTACGGGCACAACCTTCACAAGTGCCGTGCATTAAGAGCCCTGCTAGACAAGCTAGCGGGCCACGACAAACTTGAAGAGTTCATGCTGATGGCGCCCACATTCAATGCCGCGTAGAAGTTCAAGGCCCCAGCAGACACGGAGGCTTCGACCCAGGATCTGCAGCCGCCAGGGTCTAGTCAGCCGGCGCGGTCATATCCCCCAGCGGTAAGGACGATCAATACCATCTTCAGCATTGACCCTACCGCTACGCTCCGACAGGTAGTCGAAGTAGATGGCATCTCTCATCAGCTATCTTCCTCCATCCCACTCATTTTCTGTCATGAAGATCTCCCTCGTGCGGGCAACCGTCACAATGATCCGATAGTGGTCACTGCCTGTGTCGCCAACTTCGATGTTCGGCGAGTGCTCCTTGACTCAAAAAGTGCGACTGATATCTTATTTGAATCTGTCTTCTTCCAAATGGGCCTCAGGGAAACGAACCTTCTCCGCGCAGAAACTATTCTGCTAGGTTTCTCCAGAGAAAGGGTTCAGCCGCTGGGATTCATCTCTCTGTCAGTTTCTTTATGCGATGACAATGGCCACTCCATGAGTATGGTAAACTTTGCTGCATCAAAGCTAAGTCGGGCTACAATGCTATCCTAGGAGAACTACTCTCAACTCCTTCGGGATAGTGATCTCTACACCCCATCTCTGCACAAAGTTCCCTACCTCCAGCAGCGCTGTCACCATCAGAGGAGACCTCCGGTAGGCCACCCGACATTTTTGAATCGCAACGCAGCTCATTGTCGACCATCTGGACCCAAGGGAGTCTCATCCTCTCATACCATAGGAAGGAATTATCAATGTAACCTTGGGGGGAGAAGGATCTTCAAAAATTGTAAACATATCTTCTTCCATGAATGCAAACCAGCAAACAGATGTCACTGCTTTGCTTTCTGAGTATGTAGATGTCTTTGCTTTGTCCCCCAAAGATATCTCAGAGGTTCACAATCTGTGAGCATCGCTTGAGCATATCTACTAACATCATTCCCGCAAAGCAGAAGAAATGGATCATGGCAGGGGAAAGGCAAAATGTTGTCAAAGAAGAAGTAAACAAACTCCTAAAAGCAGGCTACATAAGAGAAGTCCAATACCCACATTGGCTTACCAATGTTGTCTTGATAAAGAAAGCCAGTGGAAAGTGTAGGATGTGCATAAACTTCCGGGCGCACAACCAGGCCTGTTCCAAAGACACCTATTCTCTTCCACGCGTAAATACAATGGTGGATCGTACCTTCGAATACGAGATCATGAGCTTTATGGATGCTTTCTCTGGGTACCATCAAATCCGAATGGCTAAAGAAGATGAAGAGAAAACTGCCTTCATTATCGACTTCGGTGCTTATTGCTACAATGTTATGCCCTTCGATCTCAAAAACGTTGGTGCCACATACCAGCGCATGATTGACATTGTGTTCAAAGGTCAAAGAGGCAGAAACCTCGAAGCATACGTTGACGACATTCTGGTCAAAAGTCGGAGAATGGAGAAACATTGTGCAGACCTCAGAGAAACCTTCGATACTCTCCGGACGTTCAATCTCAAGCTGAATCCCACCAAATGTACCTTTGGGGTAGTATCAGGGAAGTTCTTGGGCTACCTAATATCAGTCAGAGGAATAGAAGCTAACCCAGATAAAATCTCAGTAGTCCTCAGCATGCCTTCTCCCCGATCCCTAAAGAAAATTCAGAAGCTCACTGGCCATATTAATAGCCTGGCGAGATTCATTTCCATGGCTGGTGATAGGTGTTTGCCATTTTTCTGGTGTCTTCACAAGGGAAAAAAAGTTCAATGAACAGATGAATGTGAAGCTGCCTTCACAGAGCTAAAGAAATACCTTACAACCGCACCAATGCTTGTGGTGCCGAAAGCAGCCATTTTTCTGGTGTCTTCACAAGGGCAAAAAAGTTCAATGAACTGATGAATGTGAAGTTGCCTTCACAGAGCTAAAGAGATACCTTACAACCGCACCAATGCTTGTGGTGCCGAAAGCAGAGGAAGTTTTGTCTCTTTACCTAGGGGCATCCGATGTAGCAGTTTCGGCTGTCCTCGTGAACAATGATAAGGGGATCTACCGCCCTATCTTCAACATCATCCATATACTCCTTGATATAGAAACCCGATACCCCACCCTAGAAAAGCTTGCTCTTGCTCTCCTGATGGTCGTAAGGACGCTGCATCCATACTTTCAGTCACATACTATTCAGGTGGTTACTGACCAACCCCTCCTGAAGGTGTTACATACCCCCGAGGTTTGGGGTAGGCTCCTCAAATGGTCCATTGAGCTTGGAGAATTCGACATCAAATACGTCCCATGGCTAGCAATCAAACCCCAGGTGTTGGCCAACTTTGTTGCTGAATTTTCAACTTTAGAGTCAACGCCAGCTAAAAGCGAGGTTGTTCCATGGTCTCTTCATGTTGATGGTGCTTCTGAACTTCAATTTCAAGGAGTTGAAATTCTTCTAACCAGCCCCATGGGGGTCGCCCTACATCAGGCGATAACTCTTCAGTTCAAGACTACTAATCAAGCAGAATATGAGGCTCTTATCACGAGACTGAGTTTTGCACTTAACATGTCAGTAAAATACATACAAGTGTTCAGCTACTCTCAACTGATCGTCAACCAAGTAAATCGAACTTACGAGATAAAGAATGAGGTTCTGAAGAAGTATCTACAGAAAACCCAATCCTTGATCTCTCAATTCGAAGAATTCTCCTTGGCATGCATTCCCAGAGAGGAAAATCTAGTGACAGATCGGCTCGTGAAGGGGGCTCTCCGACCTCCGCCGACATCAAATACTTGATGAGCCCAGCTATGGATGTGCGAAAATTTACTCTGAGGAGTGCCCGTCATGCTGGATGGATAGGATATTCGACTACTTGAAAAATTGGGATCAGTCCAGCCATCAATAAGAGGCCAAAAGATTGAGGCTCGAGTGTGCCAAATACATCCTTATTGGAGACAAACGGTACAGAAGATCCTATGCCAGGCCACTCACAAAATGCCTAAGGCCTGAAGAAGCTCAAAAAGTTATGGAAGCTGTTCACAAAGAGGACTGTGGAACTCACGCTCGCGGTCGAAGCCTAGTCATGAGAATCCTGCGCCAGGGATCCTTTTGGCCAGATATCCACAAGGACGCCTAAACATTCATAGAGAAGTCCCCTCAATGCCAATATTATGCTGACATGCAAAGGCAACCCGCCGGCTATTTCAAACCTATCAATTTGTTTTGGCCCTTCACTGTTTGGGGGCATGACTCTCTGGGCCCAATGCCTACCGCTATCAGAAGCTACAAGTGGAAATTGGTCATTGTCGACTACTTCACAAAGTGGATTGAAGTTAAACCACTTACTCAGCCTAATGCCCAGAACATCGAGAACTTCTTATGGGCTAACATCGTCTGCAGGTATGGTGTACTCATGGCAATCATCACATACAATGGTACTCCATTTTCCAGTCAACGAATTCACAACTTTTGTGGCAAACATCAGATCAACATCAAGTATGCATCTGTTTGGCATCCTCACACTAATGGATAGGTAGAAGCTGCTAATAAGAATATTCTGAAAAAATGCTTGGATGGCGCCAAGGCTCGCTGGCCAGAAGAACTACTAGGCGCTCTTTAGGCTTACAATACAACTCCCTCTGAGGTTACTCAAGAGTCATCTTTCTCCCTGTCCTTCGGAATGTATGCCGTCATACCTATTGAATTGGAGCATTACTCCTCCAGAGTGGTAGCAGCAGCCAACTTCGATCCCAAAGATTTGCAAACCTTGGTGAATGAAAATGATGATTCACGACAGGTTGACTTGGATCTCTTGGAATAGAAAAGGCAGTTGGCCGCCCTCAAGCGTTTGGAGCACAAACGCCGGGTAGAATGATACTTCAACAAAAGAGTCAATCCCAGAAGTTTTACTCAAGGAGATCTGGTCCCCAAACGACAACTTCCTGCTGGCAGCAATATGGGAGTTTCCAAACTTGAACCCAACTAGGAGAATCCATACATCGTGCGCGAGGTTGCAGGACCTAACACTTATTATCTCATGACCTCTAAAGGCACTCAACTCCCCAGGACTTGGAGCGGAGATGATCTGAAAAAGTTTCATGCTTAAATAAGAGCAACAATCCATCTTGATTCACACAGAATTCATTTTATACAGACTCATATAGATTCTTTCATTATGCTCTCCTGAAGTATTTATTCTGAACTCAGGGGTTGTTATGATGTTAGTCCTAACATTGATATTCATACTGAGGTATTAACTAAAGCGCAACTAGCTCATCTTTTATTCAAGCATCGTGCGACAAGTATGATTCTAACCTCAAACTCTCAACTATCATACCCGAGGTTTTCGCGCCTCATACACGATGCTTCATTATACTCACTCTTCATATACGAAGGTCACCGAGCCTAGTCACTCCTGGCAGGCGGGGTCTCCTATTTACATTCGGAACCCTTCCATAAGCCCATCTAGCTAGCGGAAGGCCAGAAGGTTGCTCGTAATCTTAGGGCAGTCCCTGCTATCTACTCATGATATGGGTCCCCCCTAACCAGAGTGCCTTCGCTTCCCACTAGGATCTGTCCTAACGGAGGTCAGCCCATGCCTCAAGTACAAACATCATTCACGATGTTTCAAACACTTTGTTCTTTTGGCATTGGGTCAGATAACTCCTCCTAGGCAGGATCTCTACTACTATCATTACTTTTTCTTATGCAAATATGTAAAAGAGTATGATTTCAAGTCAAATTTGAGATTATATTTCCAGATACACTCTTCCCACTAGGATCTATCGCCCCAAAGGAGGTCAGCCTATGCCACAAGTACAAACATCGCCCACGATGTTTCAGACAACTTAAGTCCTTTTGGCATCAGGACAGTTAACTCCTCTTAGGCGGGACCTCTCCTATTATTACTACTTCTTCCTTGTACAGGATTATAAAGAAACTGACCTAAGTCCTTTAAGCAACTAATGTGCGAAGAAGTAGTTTCAAAGTTCAAACTAGAGATGCTTTATGTGATTCAAAATTATTTTTTGTGAACTCATTATAAAGATGTCTTCATCAAATTACAGTCAGAGCATTTCAAATTTCATACAAAGGTACCTATTCATTTCATACATATCAGAGTAAGCAGGTATGCAAAAAAAAAAAAAAAACTTTTTCATTCTTTCATTTTCAATATACGAAGTTGAGGTTACAATTCACTCACCTTATAAGAAAATGAGTTAGTCTTCGCTATCCCCATCCAAAAGATCAAACATCTGTTGGATGAGATTGTTAGTTAAGTCCAACCGCTCTTCCTTGTAAGTAGGATCAGCAGCTAGGCAAGGAATGGGCTCCACTTCCCCAAGATCATTGGCAGTAATCTTGCCCTCTTGAATCAGAGTGGAAGTCAGTCCTTCCCACGCCCTCTTGATCCCATCTAACCTCTCTTTTCTGCATTGTAAACTTATTTTGTAGGCCTTTACAGCTGCGACAGACCTCTCCATAATGATGGCCTCCTAGTCTTCAGTGATCTTATCCAACTTCTCTTTCAGTACCTTGTTGTCAGCCTTCAACGCGCCCATTGTAGACTTATAAACTGCAAACTCCTTCTGCAGTGTAGCCTTCTCTTCTTGTAAGGAATCAAGCTGAGAAGACTTTACTTCAAGCTGGACCTTCAAGGCTTCAATTTCTTCGTCCCGCTGATGGAGCTGGCCTCCTTGCTTGAGCACTTGTTCCTATGTTCTTAAGGCCTTGTTCAGAAGTAAAGGCAAGCGAGCAAGTACCTGAAAGATGGAGCGAAGTCAACACAATTTGAACAGAAAAGTAATAGAGAGATGGAGTTATAAAAGATTCTCACAGCAACCAGTCTGTTTGCTACTTGGGCGTAGGCATCTATCGTCTAGGTTTTCTCCATCCTCTCCTCCAGATCCTTGGTGACAAAGCCACCTCCTACTTCCAATCCCATGTCCCCCCGGGGTGCATAGTTTCATTCAGATAATTGATGGGAGAGCAAGAGGAGTTTTCTCATATCTCCTTTAGTTCCCACGGCGATCCTCGAAATGTCATCTCCAAACCTCCCCACGAAGTTGATGTGGTAAGGGGGGTTAATGTTGAACCTCTTAATTTTGATGATTTCAATTAATTTAGAATTATGAACTAATCATCTTATTAAGTGTATTTTCAGGTCATTTATATCATAACTAAGGTGAATGTCCAAGTTCAAGTTCAAGAAAAGAAGTGTATTACATGGTTCTTTTTTATTTTCTTTTCTGGGACCTAATTGTAACATGCATATTTTTACCAAGGATTTAACTTGTACTCAATCTTAGTTAGCCTAAGGTCTATCCATTCTTTGTTAATCCTTACTGAAAAATTCATCTCCTTGAGCTGCAGGAAAAATCGGTCGATTTCCAAAATCGATCGGATTTCTCTGGATTAGCCCAAACTCAGCTGCCCAGCTGACCGTTTGGCTTATCCAAATACCCAAAAATTGAGAATATCTTATTTCCACTGTCTTGTTTCTTGCAGCCCACCTTAAAAATATATTTTAACTTGATATATCCCTCAAAAACTATTTCTTTTTTTCTTTGTTAATTTTTTTAATATGAAAATTATTTGCACTTTCTTTTTCACTTGTTCATTCCAGCAGTCCTTAAGTGTCATGCTGTATATTTTGACCACCTAAATTCATTAAATCTGTCATAATCTTACCCAGGTGGCACCTTCTCCTTGTTTTAATTCTTGGGTGAAATCTTGGGTGTTTTTAGCCACTTTTTTAATTTATTTCTTTTGTAAAAAACAAAACCCTCTAGCATGCTTGTTCATGAGAAATGGATAAACTATTATTCTATGCTTTTCATCAGCCTCCTTTCCCAAATTTATTCTTTAGTATTTCCCTTGTTTCAAGCTTGGTTGGACTTAATCATTATCTTTAAAATATAAAATCTGTTGAACCTATTCTGCCTCCAACGGTCCAATGGACACTTCATCACACTGGAAGGTCTGAAATGCCCTCTGCTTGCTGTTTTCTCATTGGTCCACTTGTATGACATGTCAAAATAGTTGTCTATAATTGGCTAACTCAAATAAAGGGCAAATGTTTTCAAGCTTCCTGCTTACCACCTGCTGCAAGAAAATAAAAGCATTCATTTCCTGCTGTTCAACATACTTCTTCCTGCTCGAAAATCTTTAAAGCTCTCCTTCAAGCTTCTACTTGAAAACAAGCCTTCTCAAGGAGAAACAAAAAGAAGAAAGAGTGCTGCGCTTTTCACTGTTCTGAAGCCAAGACCAGTAATCCTCATTGTTCATACTTCTTCTTGGCTTTATGGTTTTGCTGCAACTTCAAGTTCTTCATAATCTGAACCCTCACTGTTTTGTTTCTATTAAAATATTAAAGCAACATTGTTAGCTATCAGTCTTATACCTTATAGCTTGCCCTTTTTTCTTGAATATTTTGAGATTTCTTCTTCTTTTCTTTTACCCCAAGATTATAGAATTTAATCTTGGACTTCTACGAGTTTTCACCCTAGCAAAGTTGTTGTATGCATAGAGCTCTTCACTGTAATTTATTTTTTGTGCTTAAGTTGTAATTGAGCTAGCAATGCTAGCAAAACTTTGTACCCCTTCTCTATTTTCTCTTGAGTTATTTTTGTAGGTTTGCTCGGCTTTGGTACCTGTAAAAAGCCGTGGTGTGCAGGTTTTCTTGGCTTTGGTTCCTGTAAAAAGCCATAGGATTGTATTGGGTTTATTCGGCTTTGGTTCCTGTAAAAAGCCGGGGAGATTTAGTGGAAATTCCCATTTGAGGAGCGTGAGGAGTGGACTAGGCGGTAAGCCGAACCACTATAAATTTGTTGTATTCGTTTCATTTTTGCTCTCAAAATTATCTTGAACCAAAGTGATATAACATATCTAAATTTAAGTATTTTAAAGTTATAGAAAATCTGAAATATTTTTATTCAAAATAAATATATAATTAGTAAACTCTAAATTTATTATTTCTGGTCTCTTTTGGATTCATTTCTGCACTGCTCTGCGAACCTTGGTCAATTCCCAAAATCGACCGGATCGTTCTGGAAAAATTTTCTGCACAGCTTTTTCTTATCCAGGTCACATGGTGACCTACGGCCGAAGCGCTGACAATATTTAGCGCTCTTCTCACTGCCTCCTCCAAGTCCTCCATGAGCCGCCCTCTCCATCCCAAGCTACTATCTATTAGGGAGCGCATGGAGCGTATTCAGCAGCTCCTCTCAGCGGTGATTCTCAAAGGCCGCCTGCTTCGCCTTCGATTCTGCCTCCCTCGCCTCCACAACTTCACCCTTAAGCCTGTTTCTCTCCTTTTTCAAAGCCTCCTTTTCGTTATCCAGCTCCTTTGTCCTTTTCTGGAGGTCTTTGATATGAGCAGAATGGGCTTGACCAACATCCAAGAGGGCTCGGTGAAATTCCCCTCTTGCAATCTCGTTCTTACCAGCCCATTCTGAGTTGCTAAGAGCTAAGGAAGCCAACTTATCTTCCAGACTATATAACTTACTTAGCTCTTCTATATGGTCACCTTGAGAGCGCTTTGTGACTTGCAACAAAGCACCATCTAGCTACGCTATCCTCCAAAGGTGGTGAAGCTCCCCTTCCTCCTTATCCTTCAAAGATTTTATCTCCTCCAGGGCTTGAGAGGTATTCTTCAGGATCCTCTCCTTTTCCCTCCTTATTTCAGTCAATCTCTCCTCTAGGTTACCTGCTGACCCTTCAATGCTAAATGTAGCATTAGGAGCAACCTGGGAGACTCTCTCCTTCTTCTTAATCCCCTCTTCCATCTTGCTGCCTTCCTCCTTGTCCTTCTCTTCATTTCGGAGACCCGCAGGGAGAAAACGAGGGAAGAGAGGCTTCCTCATCTTGACAGGAAGAGGGACTGACTCGCCAAGAGGAGCAGGACCGCAGATCACCAAAGGTGTCTTCTCCGCACTCCCTTCAGGGGGAGCCTCGAACTTGGGAAGGAGCCGCTCAATGTCTTCATCTTTGAGCAGGATCCTCCCAGGCTCAAGTCTCTCCCCCGCAAGTGTCTCGCCCACCACGATCAGCTCCTTCTGCACACCAATTTTCAGAGACACCTTGACAGGAGAATCTGAGAGGTTCACCACCTCTGCCACCTTCTCCTCTTCAGTAGCTCCCTATGCAGACTCCAAAGTCTGCACCAGGATTTTGGCAATCTTGGCTGCCGGCGTTTCATCCAACAGGACCACAACCGGAGCTCCCACTTCCTCCTGGGGCACTTCGACGGTCTTCTAAACCGCCGGTTCCGGTGACCTTTCAGACAGCTCCAAGACTCTCTTCTTCTTTGGAGGAGGAGCGTCGACTGGCGGACTGACGCACCACTTCTTCTTCAGAGGAAAACCCTTCAGAGTCGTCCACCTCTTCCTCTCCGCCATCTCTCTAACAATCCACTCCTTTCCTTGCAGGATTTACAAAAGCTAGTGGGTGAGGATGCGAATTGATGAGGTGCCACTCTGGCTTTATCCTGACAGACCTTGAGCATATTCTAGGGTCCATATTAATATTCATGCCTTGACAATGCGGGGGGCTGATGTTAACACGTGATTCCAGTACTGCATCCCACCCATACATGAAGCTCCCAGGTGGCATTAACTTCTTATTTTACTTTTACTCTCGCAGGTTTCAAACATTGGTCAAACTTCGGCCACGCGGGTTCGGTCAAACATCGTCCACGACCATCTAGGCTCACCTCTAGCAAACATCGATGACCTTGTTCCTCAGCTGCACCTGTCACAGTTGGCATGGCCCGACCGCGTTGTTTTTCGTACAAGACACTTTTTCCATACACGCAAAATAAAGACCCGCATGCTTCAGCCAGCATGAATCCCTGGAAGCAGTACTAAGATCAAAAAGCCTAGCTTTCCTTTTGCTGCTGCTGGTTCCCCAAAAGGCCGACAACGGCATGGGCTCAGGGTTTGTTTATTCCTTTCCTTTTTGGAAAATTGGATGAAGCTGCACCATCGGTCGCCTATAAAAACCCTTGAACAGACTTCAAAGAGACGACACGAACAGCAGGGGGAACCTTTTTTTCCAGAGAGCTGAATTCTTCTCCCGTCACCCTTGTAAACGAGAGTTTGAGATAGGAGAAACCTCTCTCTCTCTCTCTCTTTCTCTCTCTTTCTCCTGATAGCTTATTGTACTGGTCTTTTTGACCATTTTCCTTTCTCTAGTGAAATCAATCATCCGACTGCTCGGTGGACGTAGGAAATTATTTTTCTGAACCACCTTAAATCTTTGTGTGTTGCTCTAGATGCATTTCGTTCTCACCAAAGCCTCACTCAACAGGCTTAACTCACTGCGTGCCGCCGTCTCTCGGGACTCTCTCTCTCTCTCTGTGTGTGTTTTCTGGGATCCCCTACATCTCACGTCAACACCATCTGATGGATCTTAAGAGTACTCAAAGGCTCTAAGTAATCCTGCAAGCTCAGGGCTTTTTTAATAAAGCATCACTAGAGACTTCATCTTATTGCTTTCTAGAATTCTCATAGCATCCTAGAATTCACATTAGCCTTCTCTATTTCATATTCTACATGAAGCTTGCTAGAACTCTTATTCTAAAATTCTCATGCTATATTATGGTTTTAAGAAATTTATAATCTATGGCATTTTAAAATTAATATTTTGCTAATGATTTTTTAGAGTTCACATTCTATTAGTTCTCTGAAATTCCTAAACGCAATCCGCTTACAATTGGGAAAGAATTTTAAAATTACTCACTTGTATTTTATTTGATTTGGAGTTGAATTAATTTTTTTTATGACAAATCAAATTATTTACATAAACATCATATGATAATTAATATATTAAGATTAAAATATAAATACTCAGATTATATATAATTAATTTATAATATTATATTTTTTTATATATATTCCCTTTTAATAAATATGGTAAAAATTAAAAATTACTTTAAAATTAAAAAAATTCGAGTTAAATTCGGTTTGAAATTTAAAAAATTTAATTTCGAATCAAATCTGGAACTCGAGTCGAAGCTAGTCGTAGGACGGCTACAGTAGTAACAGCCTGCCGCGCGTCCACGTGGCAGAAACGATAGTTACGGAAGCTTCAAAACTCCCGCACGAAATACACGTTCCAAATAATCTATGCGCCCTTTCGCACTACAAACTGTATGCGATCGGAAAAAATCGTGATGGTTAGTTCACGCTTTTGGACGATTTTCTGGCTGCAATCTTCCTTCCTGTCCGCATAGATGTTATTATGCGTTAGGTCATACGGCTCTAAATGTAATGCGCTAACGTGCGGAACGGAGCGACCCATGCCAACGACCGAATCGAGTCCGTCTCCGGGCCAGGCCAAGATGGTCGTCATCGGCGAAACGCCGGCTACCGCCAGAATAGAAACGACATAAAAGGAATCAAACTTTAGAAGGAGCGGCAGCAGTTGCGAAGATAGCGGCACGTGCAAGGTAAGAGGAAAGCTTCATCTTGCGGCACGTGCATGGCAAGAGGAAAGCTTCATGTTCGGCAGCCTCTGAGTCTTCCATCTCTGAAAGCTTCGCACCTGGAGCTGCCTCCTCCACCTTCAGAAATTTGTTACAAGAGGAAAGTTTTGTGTGCGAAGCTTTCGATCTTTAATTCCATTTGAGTGAAGACTATGCAGTTGTTCAAATTTCTGAAGGTGGAGGAGGCTGCGCCAGGTGCGAAGCTGTCAGAGATGTTCAAATTTCTGAAGGTGGAGGAGGCTGCGCCAGGTGCGAAGCTGTCAGAGATGGGAGACGCAGAAGCTGCCGAAGATGTTCACTTTTCTTCTTGCCCTACACGTTGGTCTGCTACTTCTGAAAGAGCTACGAGCATGTCGCCACCGCTACAGTCGCAACTGCTGCCGCTCCTTCCCTTTAACAGTTTGATTCCTTTTATATC
>KZ451917.1:639869-684939 GCA_002786265.1 Apostasia shenzhenica
AATGCTTACTACCTTATGACTGCTGAGGGTATCCAGATCCCCAGGAGTTGGAGCGGGGACGACCTGAAAAAGTTTTTCGCATAACCTCTTGCTTCACTCCGTCTTGGTATCCATCAGTTGTACAGACTCGATCAAAGGATTCATTTTATAAATGATTCAAACGCTAATTCTGGCTTTATTCTCACTCTGGATTTCATTATATTTTGGAAAGCTTCATATTTCCAACATACTCACAGCAAGTAATCCTTATATACGAAAACCTCTATATGCGTACTTTGACCATAGTGTCGCTCAGGTATGATCCCAACTCAAACTCAAATCATCGTGCCCTCGGTTACAAACGTCGCGCACGATGATACTCACTAACCTTTTTTAAAAACGGTGATCATCAAGCCTAGTAGTGCCTGGCAGGCGGGGTTTCCTACAAACGTCTGGGACCCTCCCACAAACCCATCTGGACAGCGGAAGGTTTGGAGGCTTGCCCGTAACCTTAGGGTTGTCCCTGTTATCGAACAAGATACAGGTCCCCCCTAAGAAGGGTGACTTCGCTTCCCGCTAGGATAACTGTCATTCCAAAAGGGTTAACCCTTGCCTCAAGTACAAACATCGTACAAGATGTTTCAGACGAACAAGTCCTTTTGGCATGGTGTCAGATAAACTCCCTTCAGACAGGATCTCCACTACTATTGTTACTTCTCTCCTGTGCAGGTCCACAAAGGAATATCCCCCTTTCTATTAAGGGGATCCCCGAGGTTAACCCTTGCCACAAGTACAAACATCGTATACGATGTATTAGACTCTCAAAGTCCCTGTGGCATTGGGTCGAAGACACCTTTTGGGCTGGATTCACCCTGACTATCACAATATACTTCTTCCCCTATGGATTTCAGGAAGTTCCAAACTTAAAGCTTACTGCTATACGGCTCAAAAGCTTTTCTTTACAAGGCATTCCAGATTTGAGCCTATCTTTCACAAGATTCAGGAAATCTATTACAAGTTTTTCTCAGAATCAATCTAGATATCTCAAATCCCATAAAAAGGTACATGTATGTATACAACAGAAAAGATAGGTATGTGTTAAACAAACTTTTATTCATTTTTCAAAAAGTTACAAGAAGGTTACATCATGTTTTAAGGGGGAGGATTAACCTTCACTGATTCCATCCAACTGGTCAAAAAACTGTTGGATGGTATCATCGGATAGATCGAATCCTTCTTCCTTATAAATTGGATCTACGGCCATACAAGGGAAGGGGTCTAGTTCTCCAAGGACGGCGGCTTTGACCTCACCTTCTTGGATCAAAGCGGAAGCCAATCCTTCCCAGGCCCGCCTGATCCCATCTAACCTTTCCTTCCTACAAGGTAAGCTTGTTTTGTAGGTCTGGACAGCCGCCGCCGAGCTGCTCGCAACTGCAGCCTCCTTATCTACATCGTCCTTACTCAACTTTTCTCGCAAAGCCTTATTGTTTGCCTTCAGCGCACTCATGATATACTTGTAGACGACGAATTCCTCCTGCAAGGCAGTATGCTGAGAAGACTCCGTTGCCAGCTGAATCTTCAAGGCCTCAATCTCCGCCGCCTGACGGTGCAGCTGACCAGTCTGATCTATCATCTGCTCCTCCACCCTCAGAGCCCTGTTCATTGCCAAAGGCAGACGAGCAAGTATCTGAAAAAGAAGCAAGATCAGCATCTACAAGAGAAAGTCAAAGTTTAGAGTGAGATCTTACCGTGGCCACCCTGTTGGTCATCTGAGCATAGAGGTCTGTTGTAGAGGTCCTCTCAACTGTCTCCTCCAATGCGCTGGTCGCCAATCCTCCCGCCAGGACCAGGCCTAGGTCCCCTCGGACCGGATTAAACAGGTTCGAGGTTTGGTCGGAGGTGATGATCATCTCCCTCTTCGCTTCCGTCGCACTCACGACGAACTTCGACCCCTCGCCTGTAAATTCCCCGACGAAATTGCGGCACAACGGGGGCTCCACACTCTTCCCCCATTCTCGCTCCTCATCGGTCTCCCCCCCTCTTTGTCGCTTCTTCTCTTTTTTAGAGAGGGCTCCAGAGTGTTCTTTTCGGAAGGTCCTCTCTTCTCCTTAGGAGCTTCAAGGGAGACCATAACCTGGGAGGCGGCCACCGCTATTGGGCAAGGAACCTCCACCATTTCTCTTCCTGGGCCACCCTCGGCCACCTCCTCTCTGCCCCCTTTTTCTCCTATGGTAATCCCCGCGGCACCTTTAGGGATTACCTTAGGCCTGGCCAGTGACGCAGGCTCTTTCCCTTTGCCTGCTTCCTCCATCACCTCGGCCAGGGTTTTTCCGTCATCCCCAGAGTCATCCGGCGAGGATACCACATCAATAGATATCCCGCCGCAGATAGGCTCTAGGACTGCCACTTCTTCCCCCTCTGCCTCCTCAACAACCTGTTTACTGAGTTGAGTAGCAGGGGGCTGCCCCCTCTTAGCCCTCTTCATCAATACTGTTCCAGGAGGGGGAGCAACCTCCTTGAAGATGGTGTATCCCTGCGACCTAGCATACAAGGATACGTCGTTCTTCACCAACCTCAGGAAGTCTTTCAGGGGCCAGCTATGCCCTTTCAAAACTTCTAGGTTCTTCTGGACGGATGTGCCTGCCATCCATTGGGCATCACCAATGAATTCGGTGGGGGCAAGCTCCAGGCGTCAAGGGGATTCCCAAATCCCCGCCTACAAAAAATAGAAATCTCTCCAATCCGAGTGCGAACTACTAGCACCCGAGAACATCGCCTTCCTCGACCTCGACCGCAAGGCCAAACACCCCCCATACCCTGGTACCGCCATCCAGCTAAACAAACTTCTAAACAGCGTCAAACTCCACGCCATCCCCCTAGCTTGCAGAAGCTTCAGAAAGGAGTAGATGTAGGCAATGGCGTTGGGGGAAAGCTGTGCTAGCACAAGTTGAAATGAATTCAAGACTTCCTTGAACTCTGGTTGCGGCGGCAACATTAGACCATATTCCACTTGCGCCCTATACACAGACACCGCCCCCTCAGGCGGGCTGTTTGGCCGGAGGTCGGCGGCAGACGGGATGACCATTAAGCAAGGGTTCCCCCTAAACCCTTTAGTTGTATTGAGCACCTCATGTTCCATCATGAGGGACTCCTGGTAGCTAGTATCCTTCTGGAATCGCTCGGCCAGTCCGGCCCACTCGATCTCCCTTCCTCCCATTTTTTCTTTTTCACTCAGTCCTCCCTTTCAAACAGGTGGAGCGGATGCCCTCTTTTCTTTTCTCTCAAAAACTTAGGGTTTTTGGAAGGAAGAAGTAGCTCCCGCTCAGGACGGCCGTTTATAGGGGAAGAGTGCGACCTTTTATCTCCCAACCATCTGATCTTTTGGGTTAACGTGCGAGCATCCCAAACCACTCGTTCCTTCTGACAATCCCAGGAATCGAAGCGGCGCACGGTTCCCAAAACGCCACTCCTCTTCTTCCCGCCTTTTTTCCGTCCTCGTGAAATCATACATCGGGTTCGAGGGATGGCTATTTCCTTTCTTTGTGTTCGATATTCTTATATCGTGCACGAGGGTTCGAGGGATGGCTATTTCCTTTCTTTGTGTTCGATATTCTTATATCGTGCCAGGGGATTCAAAGAGCTTTTTTTGCCTTTTACTTAGGATTTCTTTGCTTTTTGAATTCTTTATCTTTTTCACATATTTTCTTTTAAAAATCACATATTTTTTGCCTTTTACGAGGGTCCCTTTTTGTCTGTTAGGTGAGCTTGGATAGTCGTGAACAATGTTTGACCAAACTTGTGTGGCCGAAGTTTGACCAAGGTTTGAAACCTGCGAGAGTAAAAGTAAAATAAGAAGATAATGCCACCTGAGAGCTACGTGTATGGCTGGGATGCAGCGCTGGAACCACGTGTTAACAGATAGTATTAGGTTCATTAATGTTGTAGATGATATATGGATCTTCCGAATTGGGCTCAAGCTTTGGAACTCCTAAGGTTGGCGATAATTCTTTGGCTTTTGTATGTTGGGTACACATCGTGACCGATGTTTTAGCGAACATGATTAGGCCCTAGTGAGCAAACCTCGTTACGGAGGTGTCGCGTCACCAGAGTTCGTTGCTAACTTTGTGATTGATGCTAGCCGACCTTTCGGTTAGGTTTGGGGCCGTGGGTTATGAGTAGAAATTCTTCTAGCTTGCCCTAATCAGCTAATTTATCAAGCAAGATCTTAAGAAGGGGGCACTTATGGAGTTTACAGTCGCCTGACGAATGGCATCAAAGAAAGGGGCATTACTGTCAAGGGGACTAAAGAAGGCGTCAGGCTCGTATTGAGGGCCTGAATGTTAGGAAAGAAGGGTTTCCCTCTGGCCAAAAATAGAGGGAAAGTTGGAGGGAGGAAAGCAGGTTGAGAAAGTAGAGGCAAGGAGGAAGAGATGGAAGGTTAGGTTGAGCCTCCTGGTGAGGAAGATTTTGCCTAGGAGGATGGGAGAAGCCAGAGGATTGAGCAGAGGGAGTTCTTAAGGGAAGGGAGCCCCCTCTACTCTTATAGAAGTGGTGGAAGGACTGTTGCTCCCAGCAAAGGATTCTAAGCTGGGATCGCCGCGTTCAGCAATGGGACCTAAATTGGGTACGCCGTAACTGGCGGAGGTGGAGCAGGAATTGTCGCAACTGGTGGAAGGGAAGCGAAAGCTGCTGCGACTGGCAGAAGGCTGGACAAGTGATAGCATTGGCCGCTTGGGTCCATTAATGGATCGTATCTTGCTGAGTGGTGAGTCCAGTAACATGGTCAGTGAGATTTGCCAACATCTCATGTAATTCAGGCATCTTGGTTCTTCTTGATGAGAAAGTCAATCCAACGTGACGCCTGGAGGTAGAGGTCAAACCTTCATCTTCAGGAGTCTTGACGGATGGTTCTCCAATAGCTTGGGCGTTCCGAGCCAGAGAGTTGGTTTTGCACGTTTGCCTACCATCTTCTCATTCTCAATTTGAGCACCAAAAAATATTGATGGAAAGAGATAAAGTCCAGAATTTCAATGTTAGAGAGATAGTAATCATTTAGAAAAATACATAGGAATATAAGATAATTCAGAGATAGTTTCCCCTATGTCCAACGTAAAGTCAAAAGAAAAGTGTTTCACTAAAGCCCAAAATAATTTGCTCAGAGGATCAATACAGGAAAGAAAAAAAAACACAAGCTCTGTCCCAAATGGTTCTCGGGAAATCTGATTCGCTTCTAATCTTTTCTTTCTGTTCTTAGGCGTTATTTTTTGATTTATCATCCCGTCTGATTTGTTCTCTCTAGAGCTCCACTCAGAGGCATTTATAAGTAAATTGTAGTGGAATTCAGCAGGTTTTTCGGGTTGGAATATTGTATTCGTCAGCTTTATGCTGGCGGAATATTATAACCACTAGGTCCATACTATTGACCCCACCATTGCCGCTTTCAGGAAAACCGTTAGTAGTAGCAAAGACATGCGGGTCCTTGGTTTGTGTGACTAGTGAGAGTTTGTGTTAGTGGAAGCTACACTGATGTGACAATCTCCACTGGGTTGAGACGACAATTGAAAATAACCAAATATCGTGACCGATGTTACTGGGAGGTGCGGATGCCTAAACATCATGTTCGAGGTTAGAGGTCTGCGAAAGCAAAGTATGATCAGTCAAATATTGCAATAGATAAACTGAACATCGTGTACGATGATGAGTAAAGTGAACCTTTAGATGCCACATACACGGCTGAGATTCAACGCTGAATCCAGATGTTGACACATGAGGTATTACATAGTATTATAATATAGTATTATAGTATAATATTTTAGTATAGTATTATATAATAATATTATTGTATAATATTATAATATAATGTAATATTATAGTATTATAGTAAAATGTAATTGTGTTATATTATTACAGTGTTACAAGATTATAATATTAAAGTATAATGAAGTCCACTGTGCGGAGTTATAATGCAATGCATAGAATATATTATTAATATAGTGCATATTACTGTTATAATATTATAATACAATGTTGTACATTATCATGGTATAATATTATATATGATGTTAGTATAGTGTAGCGTTATATTGTTACAGTTCTATAATACAATTGTCATAGTATAATATATAATGTTATAGTATTATAGCATAATGCAAATTGTTATAATTGAAATTTAAGAGTGATAAAGGGTTAATCGAATAAATCATATAATACAAAAAAAATGAAAAAAATCTATTAAATAACATTACACAATAAAGATCTCATTTCTATTTTCCAACCAATGTAAATTAGATTAGATTATAGCATTGTAATTCATCATGAGGTTACAAAATTACAGTGACACGGAATATTTGATAAAAGAAAATTTTGAAGTTGAAGAATGAACAGTCTGCAAACTTTCATTTAAAAGTTGCCATGCACCGGGAATATGAAAAATAACTCGATAAACACATAGTTCTGTTTGGCGCGAAGACCAAAAGCAGGACTAAAATAGTCTAATTTAAAAAAAAAATAATAATAATAAATAAATTTTTTAATCATTCTACACAAATTGTAATGTAAAAAAATATTATTTTACTCCACATACTCAATGATTTTCAATAAAAATATTAACTTTATTTCACATCCTAAATCAAAATACTCGATTCAAATATTTTGATCTAAGATGCGAAATAAAATAAATATTTTTATTAAAAATTATTGAGCATGTAAAGTAAAATAATATTTTTTTATATTAAAATTTGTGTAAAATAATTTAAAAAATTTATTTATTATTATTATTATTATTTTTAAAATAGTATCATTTTAGTCCTGATTTTGATCTCTGCGCCAAACACGGCATTGTTATGCAAAAACAAGTTCCCAATTGTAATTTCTTTTTCAGATCAAAATAAAATTCAACATGCAACATATATAACTTACTTCTCAGGATCTCATACAACACAAGTAAATGACTTTTTAAATAATAAACATGAAACTTGCTATAATACAAAAGCAAGAAAAATAAAAAGATAAAATTGGAGCCCATCAGAACTGCATAAAGAACAGAGAATTACAATCTGGCAGATCATCTTTGTATGCACTCTCCACCAGTCAGAAGGCTGTTCAGAATATAATTTGGCATGCATGCTTTCCTGTCACGCAGGGATTCTCTGGGTTTATTGCAGGAAGTTAAATCACTTGGGTAAGATAAGCGCCAGCTCCTTTTCAACCAATAATTGCATGTTCTAGCATAAAACAATAGAAACTTATGATTTTAGGAGTAAAGTATTTCTAATTTATACGAATTAAAGCATAAATTTCTTTGATGTTTTAACTAAAAGAAAATATCATTTCAGTTTTAATGCTTCTACGCATTTGTTTATACCATCAGTCCATTTATAATGCTTTCCTTGTTTGTCTTGCTAATTTATTATTTATGTGTATTTAATTTTGTGAAAATATTGTGATGTTCTCCTAAACCGAGTGGGAAAATGAACTTGCCTGACTACTAAAAGGGGGTCTCAGGTTTAAACCACACCACTATCACAAATTTTCCAAATAAGCGAGAAATTGTAACATCCAGCAATATAATTAAAAAATTGCGAAAATATTCAATAATTAATTAATTTGATAAAAAAGTATAATTGAATTTTTTTTGTGTTTTTTCTTGGGTTTTCGACCTTCTGCCGTTTAGCTTTTGGTCTTCGGGCTTCGGGCTTGAGAGTTCAAGCTTCGGACTTGAGCTTTCAAGTTTAGGCCTTCTAGCTTAGAGCTCAGGCCTTCTAGCTTAGAGCTCAGGCCTTTTAGGCTTCTGGCTTTGGCCATTTTAGCCTTTAAGCTTCAAGCTTCGACCTTTGGGCTTCGGCTTTCAGGTTGGCCTTGGGCCATCTAATCTCGGGCATTAAGCTGGGTTTCAAGCTTCATCTTTAGGCCTGTGGCTTGGGCCTTCGAACTTTTAACTTCAGGCATAAGACTTTGAGCTTCTAGCTTCGGCCATCGAGCTTTGGTTTTGCAATTTCGGTCTTTGGGCTTTAGGATTCAGGCGCCAAGCTTGGTCTTTGGCCGTCGGCCTTTGGGCTTGAGACTTCAAGTTTCAGGCTTCCGGCATGGGCCTTCAGACTTTGGGCATGACACTTTGTGCTTGTGCTTTGGGATTCAGGCTTTAGGCTTCGAGCTTAGGCATTCGTCCGTCGTACTTTGGCCTTCATGCTTAGGCCATCAGGCTTCAGCCTTTAGGCTTGGTCTTTAGTGGTTTGGGGTTCGATTTTTAGGCTTTGGCCTTTCGATCTTAGGCTTGAATCTCCAGCCTTTTGCCTTCATTGTTTAAGCTTTGGCTTTAGGATTTGAGCTTCAGAATTTGCTAGTTGTGCTTGGGCTTCGGGCTTAGGCCTTTGAGGCTTCAACTTTGACCTTATGCCATCCGGTTGTAGGCCGTTTGGGTCATGCTTCATGCTTTAGCCTTCGAGTTTAGGCTTTCATGGTTTGGGCTTTAGGCTTCGGGCTTTGGGCTTGGGCTTTCGGGTTTTGGGCTTCAGCTTTCATCCTTCGGCCTAGCACCATGTGGCTTCAGGCTTGGCGCATCGGCCTTCAGGCTTTTGGGTTCAGGTTTGGGCTTTCGTGCTTAGATCTGGGCTTCGCGTTGCAGGGTTTGAGCATATGTCTTTGGGTTTGGGATTCAAAGTTTGGCTTTTTAAACTGCAGGGTTCAAGCTTCGGGTTTGGAGATTTAGGTTTTGGGCTTAGGGCTTTGACTTTTAGCCTTCGAGCTTTGAGCTTTGGGGTTCAGGTTTTCAGCATCAGACTTTGGCTTTCAGCCTTTAGTCTTCTGGCTTGGGCCTTCGGGCTTAAAGCTTTTGAGCTTTGAGTTTCAAGCATCAGGCTTGGAATTTTGTGTTTCAGACTTCAATTATGAGGCTTTGGTGTTGGGTCTTTCGGCTTCAGACTTTTGGCATCGGTTGTTGAGCTTCTAACTTCAGGCTTCAGATATAGGACCTTCATGCTTTGGGCTTTAAACTTGCTCTTTAGGGCATTAAGCTTCGAACTTCGAGCTTGGACTTTAGCCTTCTGGCTTTGAGCTTCAAGCTTCGGGCTTTGGGCTATGGGCTTTGGCCTTCGAGATGTAGGCTTCATGCTTAAGGTTTCGGGGGTCTAGCTTCGTGCTTTGGTCTTGGGTCTTCTGGCTTTACGCATGGGCCTTGCATAGACTTCAGTGAGCAGCTTAGAGAAGAGGTGTTTCTGCTCGTAGAACTAGTGAGGCCTCTTGGTGCCTCTAATGCAGTTGTCATTCCTTTGTTCCCTCAGGCCTGATATTTCGTCACCATGATTCCTCTTCGTCCCTTCTTCAGTTTTGGACTTGGTAATATCGAAGGGGCCGTCCTCCGCGTACTCCAGGAGCACAAATTGGCTGGCTCTAGCCACCAACTCAGGATAACTCCTGGGCCTCACAAGTTGCAAAAACTTGTATAAGTTTTCAAGACACTCATAAATCTAGGGCCCTTTTCGAGATTTTCCCCTTTCCTCCTTTTCATGAGACGAACACGGCACCCCTATCATCTGCACCCTTATCGACTCCACCTCACTGCCGCTTGTTCGCCGCACCGTCTCCCATTGTCGAGGACCCCGATGACCTCATCGCCGACCGAAGACAATCATTTCACTGGCCATCACTCCGCTACCGACATGTGCCCCTGTACTCGTAGCATTGACCACTTCCCTTCTCTTCATTGCGCATAGTTAAAGTCTCGTAGAACCCTTGATCTTCGGCTCCCTTAATCCCGGTGACCTTGTCACCGACTGCTGTTTACCAGCCGCTTTGCGCCCGCTTACCTCCTTCATGTGAGCCCATCTCCGCACTTCCTCCTGCCATCGTGACATCCGCAGCATCTGTACCAACAGCTCCATTCCAGGCCGCTCCAATTCACTTTTCACCATATCGCAGTCGTTACCATTCTTGACAAAAAGGATACATTCTGCTATTCAGGCTCTCAACTTAGGCTGTTAATTTTGGTAAATCTTAAACCTATTATTAATCTCAAATTTTCTCGAGGAATAGTTGAGTCTAAGACTTGAGATTGATTTGCTCGCCCATGTGATCATGACTATTATTGTGTGATTGTTGTTGGGTTGAATCTGTGAGAAAACCTATTTACTGTGTACCATGATTCTGTCCTGTAGAATTTGCATAGCTTCAAATCTCATTAAGAAATTTCTACATATTATTCGGACTTGCTACTAAACATTTTAAATTGACTTGCTTGCACTATTGGGGTTTTCTGGATCACTACATAATTATCATCAACAATAAATAAATCTTATAATATTTCATATTCAACTATTATCTCATTTACTGATCTCTGCGTAGGATTGCAACCGTATACCATCCCGCATCAAAAAAGTAGGGTGGAAGAGGACCGCGAGCTTTCGGCAGGAAAGTCAACAGTTGTACTACCTTGTGACAGTTAACCGGTCCCCGTATGCACAAACGGAGCGGGTATGGGCTATGAACAAAGACTTGGAATCCAACTTGGCCACTATTGATAGCGGCGGTCACGACGGGATTGAGCTTTCCCTTAGTTTGTTCTGCATGGGTGGACTGACTGGGCTTGAAGATGATCTGAGCAGTTCTTCTGGCCGCTACGCGGTGAGTTGGGATGCTTCTAAAGCATCCCAGGCAAACAAATATAAAATAAAGTTAATTGATCTCTTATGAATTTTACAGAATATGATTAAAAATAAATTTTTTAATTTTAGGATTTGTGTAAGTTAAGATAAAAAAATATATTTTCATTATGTAAATATATTTTTTAAATAGGCGGTCATTTTTGCTAAGAAATTTAGAGAATATGGTATGTGTACTGGAGATTCGAGCTGGATAATTAGCAACTTTTACCTCAATCTGATCTCTCTAACTCCCTGAATCTCCTGTCCCATTCTTTGGCCTCGTAGTCTTGATCAAGAATATCTTTCTCAGTACTATATACTATTCTGTCAGACCCAATCACAGTTTTCCTTGCCATGTCTCTAGCACTCAGCAACTGCATAAATAAAAAATAATTCAAGAACCATGCAGGAGCATTAACTCAGGATTAACAAAAAGGAAAGAAATTTCATATCTTAAATTTTTCTAAACTATTATATTTACTCTTTAATCCTAAAAATATCAAACAAATTCTCATAATCTTCTAACCATTTCGACTTAACTACTCTATTTAAGAGATGGTGTATTTTTAATATCCATTAAACCTCAATAAATCCTAAATTCTAAATCTAAGCTCTAAACAATGCTAAATCCTGACCAAAACAACAAACTCAAAATCCTATAGTGTATAACTATATTAATGGCAAGTTTTGCTATGTTAGTCTAACTTTAAGTTGAAATTATTAAAAATCTACCACTGCTTAACGAGAGGACTAATATGAAAAGATTAGAAATTTAGGAGGATCTGGATGATACATTTAAGAATTGGAAGATAAATACAATATTGAGACTATAGGGTTGGTACGAAATTATCCTAATAAAACAAAAAAGCAGATCGCTTGCCTTCAACAAAGAAATAAGATTCAATGTCTTACTTTTCTTCTCAGTGTAGGTTCTGGCAATTCAAGGGCTCTAGCTCGCAATTTTCTCGCAATATTCCGTTTGTTGATGCCAGCATTTCTTTTATGTACAAGGAACCACCGGAATAATGGTATTGCAAAAAATGAAGCAGCATAAATCTGCAGGCAGTGGCTCTACTTTTATATAACAATAAAAATTGAATGTAAAATTACTTCATAGGACATGTCTGAAGTCAACATGAATGGCTTAATCCCAACTATATGGGATCAGCTTCAAAAATCCTTGTTTGCCTTCATTTTGTTCGATGATCATTTGATTTTTTTGTCATAATAGATCCTCTTTCTCCACCAGACATACCAAAATTATCTTACATCTACCTTCCTTTTTTTAAAAAAAAATTTATTATATGCTACTCCCATACTACCCTCACAAACCATCCATCCTTATTTTTTAAAAACTTAACACAAAATAATTTTAACCGCAGACTGTTTAATTGAACTCATTTTTCATTAACATAAAATAGGCCTTAAAAGTAAACGCGAAGATATAAACACAGGGAAAAGAATGCCTAACCTGGAGGAGAGGAAATATATCAGCTACAAATGAAACAAAGCCTGACGGTGCAACCGTCATGTTCCTTAAAGAAAGAACATGAGCCAATGCCATAAACTTATACATGAAGAAAAGAAATCATAAACTGAAAAGTGCAGGCAAAGAACTAGTACTTCAACATGCTGCCTAGAATTACAACTCCAGAAAGATTGAGAGCTCCTAGTCCCATAACCATGGCTTTCTCGGAGGCACTTGTCTTGCTGCGCATACATTAATGTTCAAAATCAGTGATTATAAAGCCAACACTTTCTAAACTAAAGTGCAATAACTTCGGATACAAAACATGATGAGTATATCTGTATGTTAAGAAAGGTCAAAACAATTAACATCAAATAGGTAGGCAAGTAACAAGAAGTCAATGCACACATCACAAAGAATGAAAGAATGCATAAACAACAAGCTATAAAACATATGCTTCTGGAATATGAGAACTGCCCAAGAGGAGCAGTTTTGACTTTCCACTTAATCCTAGTGTAAGCATGTTGAATATCAAATATTCAATAGAAATAGACACCTAAGATCAGCACGGTGATATTTTTCCATATATTCCCCCACTCAGGGATGCAGAGTCCGCAGTTCACATATCAGTTACAAAGCTGAAGATAAAGTTAAAAAACCAAGAAGACTAATAACGAAGGTTAGTTTATATATCAACAGATATCCCAGGGAAATGGAGGCATAGCTAATATATTGGAACAACGGACAGTCAAATTAGATAGGCTTGCAGGAAAATCCAATTCTTTGTAAGAATCAAGTTGCTGAAAAATAGATTCAGTTGACAATCCAGAAAATGGTGTTATGTCAGAAATTAATAGTCCCCAAGTTTTTGAAAATTTGAAATCAAATGATTTCAAGCTTTGACACGTTGCCAATCTCCAAACTCAAGGCAAAGGCCAAACAATGCAGGCAGGAGCTGCCATGTTCTAAGAATAAGGGTATCTAGCATGGAGTGATCAGGCTGTATTCCTTTTGGTAATTTCCTTGAGAGCCATCAGTTCCAATAGTCAAGGAGCTCCTCCATATAAGTACGGGGGACAAAGTCCACAAGAAAATTCAATAATAGATATTTCTACCTCACATAAAGCAGAAAAAATCCAACAATTAACAAAATCAGGATATCCAGAATCATGTTTTGCGACATCACAAAATGTTTTCCATTACTCCAATTGACCCAAAATGCAGTGGCATCTGCAAGAGCTAGCTTTTTACATACAATAATGCAAGTTAAGCTGCCTATTAGTTTTATCCCTTGTTTTCTCTGGAACATTGATACAAAGCTCTTTTATGGTCCATGGGCTGTTTTTCTTCTCTAACACGGGGAATCAAATGATTGAAAATAGGCATGCATACCACTTTCCTATGGACTTCCCTTATCCTTGCACTGCATCCCTCTTTCTTATGAACTTCCCTTTTTCTTGCACCATCACTTAAACATAAATGAAATCTGTTACACTGAATGTTAAACTACATATTTCTCTGCTCCCAACTTCAGCCACTCACCTAAACTTTCAAAAAAAAAAAACCTTTCAAAAAAACTTCAGTCACTCACCCAGACACTGAGAATTCCTCCATCAATGTAAAATATGAGAAAAGTTTCAGATTGACTTACGAAAAACTGACATCTAGGCAACTTGAGAACACGTAAACATCATTAACGTCACCACGTAATCATTATCACAATCACTGTAGCACTCCCACTTTCACTCAAAAACAAATTCAACAACAGTATGAGACAAGACTGACAATATTTGATTCTGAGTCGCCTTGAGCAATCATTATCATTAATACCATCAATAGAAAAAAAATGAGTAAAAATTTGTTTCATAATTTTTAAAGACAAATGCTTTGTATCCCCATAAATGACCCTAAACATTGAATCCACCTAAGATTCATATATGGCAACGGTATCACATAGATAAAAAGTTAATTTTGCTTATGTGGCAATGGTGCAACATAAGAAATCGTAGTGGGCTTCAATGTTTGGAGTCAATGATATGGAATGAGTAGCATCACTCATTTTGAAAACGTTTTCCAAAGCTTTTCCAAAGCCTTAACCTAGAGCATTTGCACATGGAACTGGCAACGATTGCTTTTTCAAATTCGTGAAAAACATAATTTACAATTATAAGGTCTTAAAGAGCTATTGTGCATGGGTTTAGACAAGACATAATTGTCGACTTATAGTCAAGAATTAATGTGGCCCCGAATTCAAATCCATGCAACATTGAGCACATTTCTTTTCTCAATAATGCCTTTATAGCAATTCAATAAAATTCGCATTTTGAGATCGCAACCTTTAAGGCCCTTTACCCTAATTGCATAACATTAATTATAATCAATGAATTAACAGCCCTAACCCTCAAAGCCAAAAAAAAAGCAATCTAAGCATAAACTTTCAATAATCTGCGTTATCACCACTACTCTTTCCCTTTTCACATGAGATTCCACCTCCTCATCCTTCTCACCTTAGCTTCCACCTCTCACCTCTATATCTCCTACGCCATGCTCAAATGCCCTCTGCACACAATGTCCTTTGCAGTTGCCACTCTTGTATGATTGTTTACCCAACATCTTGCAGAATCCTACATGCCATATTGATGAACGTTCATTTTTTCTTCCAAAAGAAATGTGTTTCAAATGATTGCTTCTAGTCTCACAGAATCAATATACTCATGTTGATGCAGTTCATGTTGTAGTGTGCAAACATTTATCAGAAACTGCATTGGTTGATTCCATGTTTCCATTTGCAGTAGCTCATTGCCTAGAATAGCCATTCTTTTGCCACATTAAGCAAAAGAAACCGATCGAATTTCTTCTAAAGTTTTAGTTGTTTTTTGATTTCTTTTTATTGGTGATTTGGTTATTACTTATTACTCATGATCATATCAGTGATGAATGCACAACATAACAAAAGTACAAATGGGTAAAAAATAAGTAAACGAAACAATTTGATCTACGAACAACATCATTGTAGTAAAAGTAATAGTACTAGAGGGATCATTATTACAGGGCATGGGAGGAAGCCATAAGCAACTATACATAAATTGAACATGAATTAACTAATTAATGCAGAGTTGCACATGTTAATCACTAGGAAAGGATTTTGCAAGTTTTACTTTAGGAAAAGCCTTGCATTGACGTCTTTAGCTAGGCACTAGAAGAAAACAAGTAATGGCACATCAAAACTATTTGTTTACTAATTTAACTTGGTAACAATTCTCCTCATTTGATTAAGGCCCAAAAAAAGCCTTAAATTTAATCAAAAAATTTCATCAATATTTTATATTTATTTTCCATCATACACATTCAAATATTAACTCAACTTTATTTCATATTTTATAAAATTTAAACTTTAAAAATTAATTTTATTTCATATCCTATGCATTAATAAAAAAATCATATTTATTTCACATCCAACACAATATTCAAAAATAAAATAACTTTATTTCACGTCATAATATTAAAATAATTCTCTTTCGCTATCCCAAAAAACATAAAACATCTTAAAAACTTACTCCAACCAAATGATTCCTTAATGCAAATTTATATGTATTTATTGATGAATCTACGGTAAGTCGATAAATAAAATTATATATCCATTAGCATGTGTTTCGCAACCACTGACTCCAACTTCTAAAGTCATAAACGGGTGGGTGTTGGGTGTCAAATTTTTAGTTAACTCAATACTTTCTTTATTGACTGAAAATTGATTTTTCTTGACTCAAATTTGAATTTTTACTTCAAGTTGGCCAATACTTGAATCACTAGTTGCCACCAAATCTTTCAAAGAATGACATTGAACTACATTACTTAATGCTTTTTGAATATTCTATAATAGCTCAACCATCATAAATATTGTCTGTTTTGTCTTTTGAGAAATTGCATAGTTGAGTAGCTTCCTGAGAAGGTCACTCATTCCAAAGACTACTCCAGTCTAAACATACTTAATTGCGATGCTTTTCATCATTAGTCTTACAATTTTGCCTCAAAATGCATTTACTTATGTTGGGGTGTGTTCTCATACATACCCACCATCTCTTATATGCTTTATCAATGTGAGATTTACCTAAAAGTGTCACCCCTCATGGATGTCATACATTCACTTTGTTAGGATACAGAACTTAAATCACAAATTCACAATAAGCAATTAAACAAGAAAAAGTTTGTATATGTTAATAAAAAGATTAGTTCTAAATAGAAATAATAATACGCATGATTATGAAAATGGTAAACAATTTCAACAACCTGAATGACCACTTCTTTTCCTCAAAGTATTTCCCGATGCCATCGACCCATTCTGCCCACTTTTTCCCGATATATTCCTTCCGACCAACCCTTGGAGATGAAGCAGTCCTTTGTAGTGATGGAAAGCGGTAAAGAATATTTCCCTATAAAAAATAAGTATGGTGTTCAAGCATACAAAAAATAAGTTCCCACACATTCACCTCAAACAAGGTTTTAAGACAACCAAACACTCATCAAGCTATTCATGGCTTGGTATAGTAACAGAATTTATGCTCATTTGCTAAGACTTCCTATAGAACCTTAAATGAGCATGCACCAATATAATAATAGAGCTGAGCAAAAACTTGTCCAATGCGAATTGAAGAAAAATTATTGAGTTCGGCCAACCGAATGGGTTGGCCAATGGGGGGTGCCACGTCAGTAGTGGGCCCCACCCTGTGCTGACATGGCGGCCTTCTATTGGTAGGCAGATTATTATGTTAGCCAAATCCAAATAATGCTCCGAATTGAGAACGTAAATAAGTGCTCAAGCTTGTTTGATCATTTATTTAGGTACTATTCAGTCGGCGAGCCAATGAGGGGTCGTCATGTCAGCAGTGAGCCTCACCCTGTATTGACATAGTGCCCTTTTATTGGTCGGCTGATCGTTCTATTAGCCAAATCCAAATAATGCTCTGAATTGAGTACCTAAATAAGTGTTCAACCTTATTTACTCACTTATTTAGGTACATAATTAGCAAATGGACAAGCTTTTGCACAGCTTATTATCTTTCAGAATGGGCTCATTTATGTCTCAATAACAAGGTCAATATAGTATCTTATATATGCAAAATAAAACTATAAGAAAACCAAATAATTCTTGGGCCATAACCTCCAAACTAAAGCTTTAGGTCAATTGATTACCAGAAATTAACATGGTATCAAAACACTAGAGGTCTGAAGTTCGAGCTCTAATGTCCATTGAATTACCTCAAGCACAAAGTTAAAAAACGATTTGAATTGAATCAAATTTATGCTACAAAGCAAATTAGTGTGCAAGTGTAGAGAGACGTGTAAGAATATAACATTATTCCCAAATCATAACCTACACAAAGTTAAGATTTAAGACAATTTCATTAACAATGATTTAACAAATACTATGCTTACGAAGGGGTTAACGACAAGATTTGCCAAAAACATTATAAAATATCATCACATTGACTTGAAATATATTGGTTTGTAAGTATATTGGAAATTATCAACATTTCCCCATGCAAAACAATATTTATGTTAATTTTAGTTGCACTAACCTTTTTTGGATGTTGTAATCCTTCAGTATCTGGTAACATTAATAGTGGAAGTATCCTAGTCTTGATGATGATAGATAATGATTAAAGATACTATAACTTGAGCCCCTATAGCATCTCGTATTTTTGAGTTAGTATTATCTTTTGAATATTTTGAAATAAATTTTATATCCCGATTTTGATTATTCGTGTTAACGGGTTAGTGGCGACCGAGATGTCACAGGTTGTATCAGAGTGATTTAGATACTTGAAGGAGAGTGTGGGTAGACAACCATGAAAAAGATTACACATCACAACATTAACCTTTTAGTTAATATATAGACATGTTTGTTTAGGTTAATCATGATATTGCATGCACGAGTTATTACAAATGTATATCTATGTTATACCATTTATTTTAATATTCCCATGTGTTTACTGCTTATGTTGAACATATATCTCCTTTAATCTTTTATGTATATTGTTTTGCATGTGAGTACATGATAATTTTTTTCTTGTTAATTTTATAACTATGGTGTTATTATTATTGCCAAATTCCAAGTAGAATTTTGGTTTAGTAATGAGTAAGACGATTAGAACACCGAGTAGTATGCTAGGATGCACAGCAAAAACATGAATAGATTGTTACATAACCTATTTAGAAAATTTCAAGGACAATTTCATAAAGTGGGGACAGCAGAGATTATAACATCACATATTTTTGAGTTAGTACTATTTTGTGAATATTTTGAAATAAATTTTATATTTTTATATTACAATAAACCATTTTACATATATTAATTAAAAATAAATTAAGATTTTTTATCTCATCCAATTTTATGGATAATATTTTATTAATTAAATTTTTTGAAATGCTTTTTATATTGGGCAAATTTAACATTTAAAATGGGTAGAGAATTTGTAACATCCCAAAATTTGATTAGTGAATTTAAAAATTAGGGCCGATTTGGACTCAAAATGAATGATTTAGACCTAAAATAAATAATTTTGGACCTATTTATAAGAACATTAAAATTCAGGGGACTAAATTGTAATTATGTGGGCATGTGGCTGCCTGCAGCCAACTGCAGCAGCTAGCAGCCACTGCCAGCTTGCCCTTCCCTCTTCCCTCTCTGCCGTGTGGCAAACAAGAAATTAAAAAAAAGGATTTTTTATTCGTTTTTGCTCTCAGTTTTTCCGCCTCCTCTGCCGTGCCTTTCGCATGTTTCCGCTAAGCCAAGGGAGAGCAGCAACCGCTGCTGGGAAAAACAGAGGAAATAAAAGGAGGAGAAAAAGAAAGAGGAAGAAAAAGGGAAAACTAGAGAGGAATTCCAAGCATTGTTTAACAGTATAATTGGTAAGTAATTCTTTCCCTAAAATTGATGTTGAATTACTATTTACTATTACGTTGTGAAAATAATTTAATATTACGAGAATATGAAAAATTATGATATTATGCCGTATATTCTATTATTTGGATATAGAAATGAGATGAATTTGATGATCTGTGAGGTAATGTGGTACTATTGAATATTGGTATACTAAGATTCGACGAAGGCGAAAAGTTGCCTATTATGTGTTATTCTGACGAGAGGGAAGTGTACCCCGGGTGATGTCCTAAAATGAAATCTCCGATATAAGGTGTGGTTCCTGTCAAGGCTTCTAGGATACCAAATTTAAGGAACTTTCGTCAGGCTTCTAGGTGAAAGAGTATGAAAGTAACAGACCCACAACACGAAACAGAACAATATTATGTTATAACGAAACAAAATGAGTTCAATGATATGTAAATTATGATAATTTCTTTCAATATGAAGCATGTTATGTTTTATATTTATATGAAATATTAAACATTCCATGATTTACTTGTATCATTCTAATTTGATATCTGATATTTTTTATTATTCTCATTATATTGTGATTTTTGGGATATTGTTTTACCTACAGAGTTTGTATTAACAAACTCCTACCATTTTTGGTGGCAGGTCCTGCACTAGAAGGATCACGAGACATGATGCGAGGCACCGAAGGTGTGGTTCCTGTACAATTAGTTGTTTTATGATGACAATTGGATGGTTAATTTGATACAAATGAAATTTATTGACTCTTGTTTATGACACCAACGAGAGAATAAGTGTACAAACTTGCTGTCACACTCAAATGAGAACATATATTGATGTATAGCAAGTGTACATAACATATGAACAAATTTGTAATTAAAATTTTAAAGATGATAATGGACTAAAAGTAAAAGTGATTTTATTGGGATTATGCACCCGCCTTAGCTCGAGCATATAACATATTTAGTATGATGACGTTCATAGACAGCTCCTAAACTGCAGATATGTCGCTGCTAAAGTGGATATGTCGCTACTATATAGAGGCCCTCGCAATATTTAATGGGACATCCATTGAATATGCTTATTGAGGGCTATTTAAAAGGGGCGACGATCCCAAAAATATAAAAGACAGTTGAGGTGTAGTACAAAAAATCACAGGCCTAAAGAGTAAAAATGACTAAAGATAAAAAAGACTTACACATATTATATTTCTCTTGTTGTCATGCTTACTCATTCCATATTGTGAAATTATTTTATACTTGTTTACATGTACTTTTAAGCTGAATGCTTACTATATGTGTTTGTCTTTCTTCTTTGAGACATTCACTTCATAGTCTTAGCAAGAATTATTTTTGCTATGATTATTTCTACTAAATATTGCAAGTAAATTCAACTATTATGATTGTTACTATCATGATATTTATTTACTTGTGATAAGCTTATGCATGTTGCTATGTTACTGTAAAATATGAGTCATAAACATCTATTGCTTACATTGTATCATGACAAGTATTTCATACTATGAATACAATCATGCCGTGCATATCACATTAAGAATGTTATTATGCTAGACATATTAAGTTAGGATTGTTATTCATTCATTGTTAACATTGTACTATACGATTAAACTGTAATTTACATGCCACATGTTCTTCTTGCATGCTTATGACATTAGTGAAATATAGTTCATGTGACACAGATTATGTATTGCTTACTCTTTTCTCAATATAAGAAATATGTTAAAATGCTAGTACATATAATATTTTACAATATATTATGCTGATGTGTCGTTATTATTGCTATTATCATTCAATCTCTTTATTTTAAAGATTTCATTAATATAAAGCCTACTGAGTTTGTTCTAACGCGCTTCAGTCACCAATGTGACAAGTACTAGTGCACAAGATCACAAGAATGGGGAAAAGGCTAAACAAAGGAAAGAAAGAACAACAAATGGCTCCATTGACCTGACTTTAATTATTCATGTTAACGGGTAAGTGACGACCAAGATGTCATAGATCCATAAAAAAATTACACAAACAAGCTAAATTAAAAAAAAATATGATACTCGACTTGGCTTGATCAGACACAACCTTGGCCTTGAGTATGAATTCTCAATTCTAACAAGAATACAAACCTCATCATCCACTTCTGGGTACCCATCAAAGCGCAGTAAAACAGGTAAGACGTATGAATCATCATCCTGTCCCAAAATTTGTAGCATAGGTTAAATTGGAAACTTCACTGCGGCATTATAAGGTCGATAATTTATAATCATTTTTGCTTTCTCGATGGATGCAGCTCAAACAAGCAAATTATTCTTAAAAAGACATCTCAGAAAACTGCCTGAATATCATCAAAAAAAGCAGGACCAGGAACGAAAAGTGATGGATTTGCAATGGAATTGAATAATCTACTATGTGGAGGATGCAACAAAACATGCTTAAAAATATGGCTTCAGGTGAATTTAACAAATGAATTGAATTAAAAGCATAACATGGCCTTACAATCTGTTTAAACTTTTCATAGAAGCATGATCAACAAAATTAGCAAAACCAAAACAAATGGGAGTCCATACAGCCAGTTCGTCCACCTGGCCAGCAGACAGACAGTTTCCAATCTCTGAAAATCTATTGCTGACAAAAATATGTTTGCCAGAAAAGTCAAACTAACCTGAATTCCCTATTTTGTTCAATTTAAATGCACTGAAGTCAACCGTCATGGATCCAGCTAGTATAGCAGCTTTAGCTAGCAACCAGTTTAATTAGCTCAAATTTTTATATTCTGTTAAGAAATATTATGGAATCTTCAAGAAACCCCCTCAAATATTCCTCAAATGTACCTCATATACTCTTAATCTATCCAATGTACCTATACCTAAGCTATCTATCTATAGTATATTAAAAGCATTAGTTTTAAAGGAGAAAACATTTGTCAGTATCTGCTCACAAATCACAGCCATCCATACCCTTTGCCAACTCCCATCACTCTCCTCTCTCCTCTCTCTCTCTCCCTCTCTCTCTTTCCTTATCCAAATCTTGACAAACACACAGCTCTCATCTCTCTTCTCTCTCACTATCTTTCATCCAAATCTTCTCCTAATTATATAAAAAAATTGATTCAATTTAATTACATCTTAGCCTCCCAATTTCTCTTAGACTTATTCTTAAGTCCTAAATTCTTACAAAATCTCTATTCACAAATTATAGCCATCCATATCCTTTGCCAACTCCCATCACTCTCCCCTTTCTCATCTCTCTCTCTCACTCTCTCTCTCCTTATCTAGATCTTCACCTGCACACAACACTCATCTCTCTCCTCTGTCTTTATCCTCATCCAATTCTTCTCTTAATTACATTAAAAGATTAGAGTCAATTTAACTACATATTAGCCTCCCAATTTCTCATAGACTTACTCTTAGATCCTAATTTCTTACAAAATTATAAATTTAGACTCCTAAATTCTTTTAATCTTAATATTAGGTACTAATTCCTTGACTTTGTCTCTTTGCAGAAATTGCAATTTGGTTTCCTATTTTCTATTAGTTTTAATTAAGATCAAAAGAAATAAATTTTATCTCCTTGCAAAAATTACAATATGATTCTTTGATTTCTCTTAGAGTTGGTATTATGTCTTAATTTATTATAATAAAAATTATAACTTGAAAATTGTTGTTCAGTCCCTTGATTTTGTTCTTACATCCTAGTTCCTTAGGAGAAAATTAAACTTTGACCTCTATTTTGGGGGAACCCAAACTATGAGGAAAAGTGGGATTAGTAAATGATCTTACCAAATAGGCAAACTAAGAAGAAAAAGTACGAAGTAGTGGAACTCCCTTAATCGGCAAGGGAGGAAAACTGAGAGTAGTGTAGGTGCCTAACTATCAGGAAGAGATCGGGCTGAGTCTCGAGGACCAGTCGGAGTTGTGCAAGCTGAAGACCTCGATGGCTAGCCGAACAGATAGCAAGGGTAAGAAGAGGCATGGTTTTAGGGACAAATTTTTCATAATACAAATCATAATTTGATCTCCTGATTTAGTTTAATCTTGGTCAAAAACATTGTCTTTTGTGAAATTTATAATTTGGACCCCAATTCCTCTAACTCTATGGTATATTAAAAGCATAAATTTTGAGGGAGAACTTTTTTCCATTATCCGCTCACAAATTACAGCCATCCATAACCCTTGCCAGCACCCATCACTCACCTCTCTCTTCTCTCTCTCTCTCTCCCCCCCTCCCTCTTTCGTTATCCAAATGTTCTAGCACAACGCCCTCATCTCTCTTCTCTCTCTCTATGCTTATCAAAATCTTCTCTTAATTTTATAAAAAATTACTTAATTTAATTACATATTAGCCTCCTAATTTCTCTTAGACTTATTCTTAAGTCTTAATTACTTATAAAATCTTTGATGACAAATCACAGCCATCCATACCCTTCGCAAACTCCCATCAGTGTCTTCTTTCTGTCCTCTCCCTCTCTTTCCTTATCCAAATCTAAGGACCTAAAAGATCAATAAATACTATTAAATAATTTGAGAAACAAATGAAAACACATTGAGAAAGAAGATGATGCTACATAAACATAAAATCAAACTAAGAACAAAAATAAGAAATGCATATAAATGAACTACTTAAGAGCATGATGCATCAAGAAGCTTAAAGTTTCTTTTTGCTTCTGAAGGAAAAAGTAGAATGGATGCTAACATACGGTTGCTTTTTTTGTTGGTTCCACATCAAGATAAGGAGCTAGTTCCTCAGCAGTAACAACACCACCATTTGACGAAATATACTGTCCAATCTGCCCAAAAAGTAGACTTAGATGTGTTAAGAGTTAACTTTGATAAGGCTAAAGTTAAACTTGAATGAAAATATTTTTTATTCAAAATTGTATATAATGTGAAATTAAGTTAGTTATTATATTAGAAGGTGTGAGTGATGTGATTTAGATTAATTATTATTTTAGTATGTGTATAAAATATAAAATAAATTTAACTTTTTAATTTTAAAATATATGTATGATGTGAAATATAGTTACATTTTAATATTAAAATTCATATATGATGTGACATATTAGGTTAAAATAAGATTACTTTTAACCTGGCTAAAGAATGAAAGGGGATATACAAGAACATTCTTTAATAACTGAGAAAAGTAAGAATTTGCACCCGTTTCTCAAAGCCACTAAATAGATCCTGTATCTTTCAGCAAAATGTGACTCGGGACTCTTCAAGTGAAGGATTTTCATGGCAATATAAAAGTGACTAAAGTCATCCTTATTAAGAAATCAATCTAAGATTTCTTTTTTCCAAAATTGTCAAGTCTTCGTTGTAATATAAAATCTTCAGTGAAAAACTCATGCCTCTACTCTACCTCCAAATCTATGCAGCCTCACCATCTAGGCTCCTGCATTCTTCAAGAATCAGATGTGATCAGAATCACCATGAGGACCCATCCAGCCCATACCATTCCTGGACTGATCCTTGCTCAACCCTTGCCCCTTACTGTTTCTCAAGTCCTCAAAGCACCTATTCTTTCTTCCCTCATCTGACATGGCTACTACCATCTCTAAGCAAACTATAACACCCCTTTTCTCTCCCTGAAAGCTATTCAGTAATGAATGACATATCTCTAAAGCTAATAAAACCAACAAACACTCTCCCATCTAATCGATATTTCTCTGTACCAATTTCCCATTCCACTTTCGCAACTCCTCTCTTGTTCTATTTTTTCTCCCTTCCTTTTTGTTCAGTCTCACCAACCTCTCCTACCTCATACAAAACCTTTCTGTTTACACATCTCCTTCCCTTTCTGTATATACATCCCCCCACCAATTTTGCTCTTCTGCTCTTAATTCCCAACCTCCTGTCCTCCAGCTTTTTTCCTAGCCTTCCACTATGTCCTTCTCTTCCTATGCGATTAGGTTATATGCTTCTACCCTGGTTTCATTGCCCAGTTTCCTCAGTCTATCTCTCACATTATCTTCTAATTCATGCTAGGCTTGTTCATTGGTAAGCATACGAGCCCAGCTTGATCCCAGTAAAATCTGATTGATACACTAGGTTTTCATAATTTGGAGTTTTAAGATTTTGATCCTTCTGGTCAGACATGGTTTGACAACCATAGCTAGATAACCCAAAAATTTGACCAAGAGTTGAGGGAAATGCTAAATGTAGATGCAGATTGAATGGATTCTCCCAGGTTTTTTCCCAAATGTGAGGTTCAAGTACTGCCATCCTTTGTTGGTCGAGTTCGCTCACTTGATGGTTATAGCTCAACATGCGTTCTAAGAAGTAAGATCAAGTGAAGCCAATCACGTGAAGCTATCAAGAATGACGTAAGTTAAACAATTTAGTGGCATTAAATTCATTGTTGAAGTTGGAAAAATTTTGTGATTCTTCCAAATGATTGACCCAAACTAATAAACAATGCTGAGTAACTCTGAAATCATAAATAAGCTACATTGTAACAACGGTTTCCAATATACAGCATACTGAAACTTTATCCTTATAAAAATAATTATTTACATATCTAGATTAGAATGTAGGCAAGCAGCCTAATGTCGTAGATCAGAAATCTCCTTTTTTTTTTCGGATATCAAGAGAAAACTGAAAATTGTGCACTATAGCCTTCACTGCAAACTTGAAGCAGAAGTGTGCAACTCTCTAAAATAGTTTTCACGGTAAAAACGTATAAAGCAAATACCAGCTTCCATCTCTTCTCTTCAAGTCCTTGATTTGGATCTCCATCACCAAAAACAAATGAGAAAACCTACAAGAACAAGTTCTGATTTGGCATTCCATACAAAACAATTCAAAGCAAAACCTTATAATTTAAATGATTCAATTAACGCTGTATTATTATTACAGATTCAATGAAGTTCATTCCTTCATCTGTTTTCATTTGCCGCCTCCTGTAATAGTAAGGATCCCAATACCTACACAAGACACTTATACATAAGTCTACCATAAAGAGAAGAAAATACCTCAAGACACAGGCTGCACGCTTTTTGTGCCTGTCAACAATTACTAAAAAAAGGAACAATTTATTAGTCATTATAGCAGTAAACCTAAATTTGGAGCTTCTGTAACATCAAAAATATTATAAATATATTTGGAGCTTGTGGTTGAGAGGTAATAATGAAGACAACCACAATTCACAACCAACAGCAATATCCCAACCACATGGGGTCAAAATTATGAGTCTTTTTTTGCTGGTTAGCCCTATCCAGTACATCATGTCATGTTAAATCTTTTCTAAACTCTTTTGTATAATATATCTAAGTTACTTTTGGCATATTCATTTTCTTCATATTTCTTTAAACAAAATATTATCTATGACATCAATGATGCCCTTCTCTCTACGTTGTACATATTGATGTCAACTAACACATTCTCTAAAATGTTAACTTCAATGGATATTACTCTTAACATTATCTAATACAATCATTTTTTTCTCTCTTTTTTAGTCTTACATACTTGGAACTAAATAAGTTGTTATTTGATAGATTGCAATAGAAATAAAAGATCCAATGAGTCAACCCCACCTAGTGGGATAAAAGCTTGATTGTTGTTGTTGCTGCTATTATTGTTGTTTATCTTTTCTTGTGTTGGTAGACCCCTACTAGTTTGGGATTATGTCATTATTATTATCTTTTCTAGTCTTATCACACATTCTGCTTATCATTTCATCTCAATAACATAAAATTTTTGTTCCCAGTAATTTCTTTATTATCCAACATATTGATTGGTCTAACATATTTGGTGAAAGAACTATTTCAAAGAATTTCCTTTTAAGTCTTCTTGGAAATCTCCGTTTAAGGCACCCACATTAACTATATCTTGTAACATTCTCATTTGTATTTCCATTTTTTTCAATAATAAAACAAAAATACATGGATGAATTACTTTGAAAAGATTTTCAATAACAATTGTGATAATATGATCAATCTTACTAAATTTAGCATCTAAAAAGAAAAAAATTACTCATAAATTTAGTGTATTAGTAGAATTAAAGTTTGAGAGGTTTTAAAAAAAATGAAGTGTAGAAGAACAATAGAACTAGATGATATTTCGAAAGATATTTGAAAATATATGAAAAATGAAAGAAATTCTTGGCTCACTAAGTTGTTTAATATAATTTTGAAGATTAAAAGGACGTCAAATGAATAGAAAAAGAGTACATTAGTACCTATTTACAAGAATAAAGGTGATGAACAAGATTGCGCGAACCATAGAAGAATTAAATTAATAAGCCATAATTTAAAATTTTAGGAGTGAATGATCGAGCATAAATTACATTTAGGATATCATAGAATTATTTTGGTTTTATTTCAAACAGATCTGCTGTGAAAGTTATTCATTTGTTGAAAGATTTAGAAGAGATGCTTAGAGAGAGTAAAGAAGATCTGCATTTAGTCTTCATTGATTTCAAAAAGCTTATGATAAAATTTCAAGAGAAGTGTAATAAAAAAAAAAAAAGAAATTTGCACTGTTTATATTTGAGTTATTAAAAACATGCATAAAAAAATTGTTACTTACATTCTGACACAAAGAGTTTTACTAAAGATTTTTCTATTACAATTCAATTGTACCAAGGCTCTGCTTTAAGTTTATGTTTTTTTGCATTGATTATGAAAGTTCTGACTGATCATATTCAAGATGAAATGCCTTGGCGTACACTTTCGCAGATGATATTCCCTTTGTGGGTAAAACTAAAGAGGGGTTGAGGCAAAACTTGAGTTATAGAGAAATGCCTTAGAATTTAAAGATTTTTGTCTTAATAAATTAAAAATTAAATATATAGAGTACACATTTAGTTAAGAAAGAAATAATTGTATTACCAATGTGATAATTGATGATCAAATTATTAAGAAGAGTGAACAATTTAGATGCTTTGGATCAATTATATAAACTGATGGAAAAATAAATAGTGATGTTATTAGTAGGATACAAGCAAAATGGATAAAATTAAGGAAGTCATCTAGTATATTATGCGATAAAAAAATTCATCCAAGCTAAAAGGTAAATTTAATAAAATAGTTGTAAGGTCAGTGATGTTATATGATGTCGAATACTAGCCTGCAAAGCAAAAATTCACAAATAAGATGAATATCGCAGAGAATGCTAAAGTGGATAAGTTGATATATATAAATGATTAATAATCAAGTGGCTAAATCTATGTTTATGAACATTCCAAAAAATTTATCCTACCAAATCATTGATATTAGTAAGACCAATAGCATATAATCCTCTGAAATAAGGCTTATAAGTAATAAGAACTTCAATAACTATTTAACAATATGATTTTTTTCAATCCACTCGAAAGAAAATAGGAAAGCTAATATTAGGGCTAGCACCAAATAGACTTTGAGCAATTAGGGCTCAAAACTAACTTGAGATTTCAATTTTGAGAAAAGCTTCATTCGAGCCAATTAGAAATAATAAATTCAAAGTCAACTTAAGAGTCTAGAGTTGAGATAGCAGATGTCATGTATATAACCAAACAAACTATTTACGTATCATACATTGCATTTATTGAATGGGAAAGAATTTTGGTTCAACCTAGGCGGGGTAAGGGGTCAAACAAGGTAATTTAAAACAATGAGAATGTTCTAAAACATTGTTTAAGCTTCCTTTAGAAAACGAGTAGGTTAAAAGTTAATGAAATTTTACATAAAACTAGTAAAAGCATTATTGTAAACAAAAGAAAGAACTAATGAGAAATGGGTAGAATGTATAAGAAAAATGTATTCATAAGATTATTTTTAATTGAGGTTAACGATATCTTTTGATGTGATGTTTTTATTTTGAAATATATTTAAAAATTTAAGTAACATTTGTTTTATATTAGGTGTATAGGATATGAAATAAAATTACTTTTCTATTTTAAAAGTTGTATAGGATGTAAAATAAAATTAATTTTAATATTAGAGTTTGTATATAATTTGAAATTTTGTTATTTAATGTGATATTTGTGTGTGATTTAGCCCATAAAGTTTATTTTAACGTTAGTTTAAGTAAACCTAGGCAAACAACCTTAGTTTGTGAAACCTTCCACTCTGCAAGCTCCTTTCTTAGAAGCTTTCCACTAAATGGGCAAGCCTATGGAATCACTCCTTGCAATGTCAAAGAAAAGCCAATTTAACACTCCATTTAAAGTCAATAATAGCTCCCCCTTATATACATGTAAAGTGGCGAGTAATAAATAAAGTGGAGAGTAGCCGCTTGCTCAAATGCAACCGAGTATAAGTAGAATCAAGGGATTCTATAAGCACTGTAAGTTGGGAGGAGAGATGGTTAACTAAAGCTTCACAGTAACCACCTATTTCGAGCTAAAATCATAGTAATTAATTATGTTATGCTATTCAAATGATTCGTTTATTACAAGTATTCAACTAAACGACTTGTTTAGTTGGAAGATTATTTTAGGGAAAGAGCGAGAAAATATATTATTTTACAAGTTTAATAGGATATAAAGTTATTTTGATATTGAGAGAAGTGCAAATTGAGAAATAAAGTTAATTTTAAGGTTGAAATTTATACTGAAAGCAAAATGAAGTTGATTTTTAATGTTAGAATTTATGTTAGATGTAAAATAAAGATATTAAAATTTATAATAAATTTAATATATTAATAAAAAAATAATTTGGCTTTTTTGAGCTATGAACTAAACGAGCCCAAAAGTTGTAGAGAATACAAGACTAAAGAATTTTTTGCCAATAAAGTTGAAATAGGCCATTATTTATGAATTTGATAGAAAATAAAATTACTATAATATTAGGATGTGTGTAAGATATGAAATAAAATTTATTTAATTGTTAAAATTTGTGATAGATGTGAAATAAAATTGATTTTTAATGAATTCATATTAGATGTGAAATAAAGTTATTAAAATTTAAGATGAATTTAAAATATTATACCAACACAAACCAAGAGATTGAAAGCATTTTGAAGAATTTGACTGAGAAAGCTCAATTAAATGGCCAAAGAATACTGAACCTTGCAAAGATTACTCACACTGTGAGGTAAAGTGTACATTATACACTCATGCTAAGAACCACCCTAAGCAGAGAAGCAGTTGCTTATTAACTAGAGACAAGACTACATGAATAAATAGCCAAAACCTCATAAGTATAATGGGAAAAGTTTAAATCAGTAAACTTAATTGACATTTTGTCATGAAGCAAATAAATAAAATCAACTTAAAATTAAAATCAAATGTGATCGTTAATAAATCAAATGGGAAAATGGAACATGAGCCTCAGAGATAGGACAACCACTGTAAAATGGTCTCAACATGAAAAGTCCTAGATTTAGATTCTTTTGTGTTGAGTTTTAGCCAATGACTGCTAAACTCAGTGTATGCTATCTTCCTTCCTCGTGATATATTGAGATATTCTGTAAAGACCAGAGAGGAGAAAGAAAAGGTTTAGAGGAAGGGGATTTTGGCCTTTAAAATTTGATTTTTCTAAGAAAAAAAAAAGAAAACTCCATAAAAATAAATGTTTTTTGTCCAAATGGACAAAGTAAAAAGGCTAGAACCAACATAAGGGACCTAATAGCATCACAAATATAAACCAAACATGAGGGCCAAAATTGATGATTTTTAAAGTAGAAACCAGGTTGCAATGACCGTTCAAACCTCAATGACCCAAGGCATCGATTAAATTCAATTAAAACAAATCCATGTCTCAAAATTAAAATGCATTTTTTCTCAAATCATAATCAGAAGTAATTTCATCATAAGTAAATTTACAATCTCACAATTGATGTCAAACAGAACAAACCAATCCAACTAAATAATTTCAATTAAAATCGAATTAACCAATTAAATTAAAATTAAAAATGGAAACCATATAGTAATCAAAATGTTAACATGTGGTCTAAATCAAATTGGCTTGGGTCCAAGCCCAACTAGGGCTAGCCTACAGAAGTGTCAATTGACGAAGCGAGGTCAGGGTCATGCAGGTCACACCCAACATAGGCTCAGGTATTGTGGGTGGCAAGCAAGATCACAAAGATGAAATAGGCGAGTGGGTCAGCCTGTGCAATTGCTCTATAGGTGACACAAGCATTTGCAACATCAAGTTAACAATGACTAAAGAGAGGAAAGCATGGCGGCTGGTGCTGGTCATCCCTGAGAATGGTTGCAAAAGGATGGCATGGACAAATAGCTCGTTGCTAGAGGTAGCCAACCCCCGAATGAGAACAATAGTGGTGTTAGTCCTATTGTGTAAAAACTTGCAACAGTGCAATGAGGTAGAATGACCAAAAGAAGTGGAACAGAGTTACATAGTTTTGAAATATGAGTTGTGCAAGTGGAGCGACACCTTAATCAATCACAGATGGAGAAGAAGAAATTAAGGGCTTGTTTAGTTCAAGCCCTCAATAACAACCCATTAATTTTTTATATTTATTTAATTTCATACACAAATTTTTTCACCTCATAAATAAATCACAATATTAAAAATAAATTTTATTTCGTATCCTACTCATTCTAATAAAACAATCAACTATATTAAACATCTTATATAACTTTTAACATTAAAAAAAATTATTTCACATTATACACAAATATCAACACATTTTCTCTCTCCAACTAAAAAAATAACTCCAACGAAATGAGACCAGAGTTTTTTGGTATATATATATATATATATATAAGTGGATTACTTTGTTTGATGGCTTCTCACTCAAGATCCCAACTATTCCCTAGGATATCAATTCACACAAATAAAATTTCTTTAATCATCAATGTTTAATTATTACAATAATAGGCAGCCTCATTATATAAGCTCCTATAACACTAAAAGAATAGCAAACATGTAAGGTTGCCAATCAGACTAGTCCAGAAAGTACATAACAAATTTCTAAGATTGTTGATCATGCAGGTTCCCACCAAAACCACTCCGGTAGGAACTGACCCAAACTTAAGACCTAAAGCCATCGTCAAATTTTTCTCCGAGGTGTAAATAGAATTGAAGCGTAAACAATTCACTAGATTTCTCTTCTAGTTAGTTTTAGATTCCTTTGCTACATTCGCTACATTTAAAACAACACCCTAAAGTCTAAACACATGACAATGTGTCATGACCATATTCAATGTCATTTTTATTTGATGATGGGCATGTTCAAACCACTTTAAACATAAGAGCATTATAAAATACTTAACTAATTTGTTCAGTGATTAAGTGGTTGTTTTAACAGCATAAAAAATTATACACAATAAATAAGAAAAAGAATTATACTCAATACTCAGAAACTCGGTGTACAATAATTCAGAGATTCAAATTCCCCATCCCAACTTTTAGTGGCAAAGGTTGGCCCATCCTTGCAAACTGAGAACAGATCACCTCTTTCAATTATGCCCTATATCAATTGTTATTTATTATATGAAATATGAAATTCAACCAATAAAATGTCTTAACAAAGGAGTTCCACTCTAGTCTGTTTTTCTTTCTACAATGTATGTTTTTATTGGACAACATATATTAGAAAAACTCACCGAAGTGATTTAAAATATACAAAAATAAAGGACGAGGAAAATATTTTAAGTATAAGCATTGTCTTAAATTAACAAAATAAGTTACCAAAATAAGTCTGAAGGGCTGAAGAATATTGTCACCCCAGAATCATATGATCTGCTTCCACGTCTTCCACGATTGTCCTCATCACTAATAGAAGAATAACAAAATGCGGAGGTTACCACTCAAATGAAATATAATGTGACGATCCAACAAGATGCGCATTAATAGTTAATAATCAGCGAATCACAATACTTGTCTACTTTGAGAAACCTTTTTTTTGAGAAACCACAATTTTTGTCTATTGAACAATATAAATTTGAGGAATAATTGGGAGCCAAGAGATGTCAGGAACACCTTCTGCTTGAAACAAGGGCAATTATTGTTGTGTATACCAGGACAATTGATGCAATAAGTGCTGTTCCAAAGGAAACTCGGATTAAATATTCACTTGCAGACTGTGAATGAAGAAAGCAAGGTCAGAGAATAAAATTAATCACAGTTTCAAAGCAGAGGAACATAATTTAAAACGTGAACAGTACCTTCAACTTATCCAATACAGGTTCAACTTTCATTCTAAATGATTTTGCAGCAAGTTTTGCACGATAATCCTTTGGAAACACATAAAGAACATCACCTTCATCCGAAACCTAAGAATACATCTTGAAAGAGATTTTCTTGTAAGGACAAGAGAAACAATTACATATACAGGCAACACAAAGTTTCCACACCAACAAATTAATGTACATTAAATTTCTAAACAAACCAACAGACCAATGCAAGTTCACATTACAATTAAAATATGCAACAATGATAGATGTGTGACATATAATATACAATGAAAAATAGCACCATGTGCTACTCACATGAAACAATACCAAACATACTGTTCAAGGCACATGACATTTTTGTCCGCAGAAAGTGCTCCAGGCAAACAATCTTAGTGTAGTCCAATTATAGTTGAAACATTCTTTGTTAAACCACTTTGTGCTCAAACACAAATAACAACTCCTTTATACATATGTTTAATAACTTGAATATAGGTAATGCAAACTCCTTTTTTTTCTAAAATTTTGCAAAACACTTCTCTTGTAATTTTATTATAAGTTTCTTTCCAAATCGATTTTCAAAAATGAACAGTTTCTATAGTGGATCTACCAAACATAAAATCAAACTAGTTCTGTGACACTGTAATATTACAGTATAATCTCTACTCAATTATCTTTTCCTAAAATTTTTAAATTTGACTCATTAATTTAATACCTCTATAATTGATATAATCATGTACATCGTTTTTATTCTTGTAAATAAGTATCAGTGTATTCTTTCACTCGTTTTGCATTCGTTTAGTCTTCAAAACTATATAAAATAATCTACTGAGCCAAGACACTCCTTAATCTCCTATAAATTTTCAAACATCTATTGAAATATCATCCAATCCAACTGTCTTCTTATACTTCATCTTCTTTAAAATCTCTCAAACTTCAGTCTTACTAATACGTCGAATGTAACAACAATTTTTATTCTCTTTCATATGCTAAATTCTATAATGTCAAAAGTATTGTAACAACCATTATTGAAAATTTTTTGAAAATAATTTATCCATCTATGTTAGATATCTTTTTCATTAAAAAATACTTTGCGATCCTCATCTTTAATGTATTTTACTTAAATCAAGTTTTTAATTTTTTTTATCACATATCTTAGCAAGTCTATATATGTGTTTTTCTCCTTTTTTGGCGTTCAACTTTCTATATAAATCCTCAAATGTCATAGTTTTTATAATACAAACAGCTTTTTTGAACTCTTGTTGAGTTATTGTAAATTGTGAAAAGCTTTAATGTGACTTTATGCAGGAAACAAATCTAGAATAGAATTCTTTCTAAGCTGAGAAGTATTCATGAAAGATCCCACCAGGAGTTTGGAGAACCAAGTCAAAGTAGTCATTAAAAGTCATGGCAAACAAACTACAATTTGACGCATCAAAATGGTACAAAAGAGGATAGAGCTTAAATCCTTCAGAGATGTTTTTTTAGATCTGACTTTCCTTCATGCAGATTCAACTTAGGTGCTTTGAAATAAACCATAATGGGAGAGTTGACTATCATAAGAATATTCAGAAAAGGTGATAAATCTTCTTCATTTTCACGAGCACGGATCCTCTCACCATCTTGATGTTGATGGTTGTGGCAAGAAGCAGCAGAGGCGACTTCCATAGAGTTAGATAGAGTGGAAGATCTGGTGTGGCTTGAAACAAAATAACACCTACTTCTTACGGAGGACATGCGAGGTTATAGTGACGACCTTGACAAGATGTTGCCCCATTAAGGTAGCAACATTAGCCCCACCATCCCACAGATGTGATTGAGCTTCATGAGTTGAATCAAGTGTAAAAGGAATGTCTCTCATGGAGGAGCTTTGCTTCACCGCAATTGGTTGTGCCACAGCTACCATGTGGCTACTCTTTAAGCGAGTACAATTGGCAAAAATGTATGGTGGAGGTCGAATAAGAATCTAGTGTGACCACCAAAAAGTGAGGACTACTCTAGAGCAAGGATGCAAGTGGTATAATTGGCAGAGGTGCAACTATTAGCAAAGGCCATCGCACAACTGGTCGAGTAGCCGGCGACTAAACTAACATAGCTATAATATTTTATTATAACACATTTTTTGCTTGTAACAACGACTTTGTCCTTGGTTTCTGCAAAGCATGTGCATCTTTCTAGAGATGCAGAGCAAGCTTAACGCTTAGATAATGTTGGAAGAGTTTGGCGTTGGGATTTTTTTGTGAATATTTTTGTTGCGATTCAATATTTCAAAAATCTATCCCTTTGCCATTTTTGATAACTCTACAATCATATCAATCAATCATCTTATTGGATTCTAATTGTGTGGGAAGCTCACTTATCCGTTTATTCTATGTCAAAGACATTACTCATCCTAGTTGATTGCTTTAGTAGGATTTTTGGCTTCCTTGCCATTTTTCTCATAGCCCATTTGCTTGGTCAGTCGCTTGCGACTGAATGCTGGCAATGTTTCAAGTTGTCCTTTGGCCATGATTAGGTAGAATCTCTATAAGGGGGCCAATAGATATTGATATAGGAATCTGTCAGTGTGTCACAGATGGCTGATGTTTCGCCGAAAAATAATCCCACGTAGTAGGACAAACCATGGAAAGATGAACCATCCAAAAATAATAATAAAGAGTGATTAAAATTATACATGGAAGATCCCATAAATGTGGAAAACCACTGGAGCTTAGATAAGAATTGCACTATATTGTGGGGCCTCGAAGAGATTAGAAATAAAAGCTCCCCCTTTTCACCCAAGAATACAATTCTCTTTTCCAGAACACAAAGTTCTCTATAGTAACTTCTTTAATCATCTTCAGAATTCATTCCTTCTTGATCTTCTTTGAGGTTGGTATTCATAGAAGACCAAAGAGGTATAATGTTTTCAATCAATTATACTGATTCTGTCGTGGTCGACCCTTGTAGTGGATAGGTGAGGTGTTGAGCTGTTGTTGTTGTCTTAATGGACTTCAAGCCGATGGAGGTAGACCGGTAAACGGGTTAGATCTTGATCTCATTCGATCCTAGATTCAATTCAAATTTAATGAGTAAATGGATATTTTTTTAGATTTGACGCTCTGATCCCATGACCTGATCAGTTTGCAATTACCGAATTAGATTTTGGATCTATCTTGATCTGATCCGATATTGATCCAACCATTTAAGTTATTAAACCTAAATAATAAATTATGCAATTTAATTTTTTAATGTGTAACCCTAAAGGCGAGAGTTTAATTATTTTTTTGGTAATCCTTACATTTTAAAAAAAATATGCATGTTCATAAAAATTTGCCCAAAATTTAATATTTATTGTAACATTTTTCACATCTTTCTAAAAATAACCGACGCTAGCTATATCAATGCATGATGTAGCATTTTTTTTCGGAATATTCATATACCGCTCAAATTTTTATCAACAACATATTAAACCTCCTATTCTTATATTTTACATCTTAACCCCTCAAATCTTCTAAATACAATAAATTTAAGCCATTTTCTCAAAGTTTTTGAAAGAATTTGTTATTAAAAGTTTATTTTCAGGAGCATGTATACAAAAAAATCTTCTAAATAGGTTTGTAAATGCATGTGAAACATTAATATTTACCAATTTTTGAATAGTTAGAGGATTAAATTGTAAAATATAAAAATAAGAGGTTTCATAAAGAGAAATTGAGATGTACATATGAAAATGCCCCTATTCTTTTAAATATTTATATAACTTTATTTTGATTATATTATATAAATAAAAATTAATCAATAGTTTTTGTGTTCTTTAATAATAATCATGGTATGAATAATTAATTAAAAATTAGATGAGAGTTTTGGATCGATACAAAACCCAATTTAAAAATCCGATCTGTCACGAGTCATGGATCGAATCAAGATCTACCCTGATTCGATCTAAATGCATGCGAGTCGGATTTGGATGGGGCGGATCTGATCTGAATCCGACCTATTGACAGGCCAAGATAGAGGTGGTTAGAGTTTCCTTTAGTCATGGTGAAAGAAGCTTATCCCTTCTTCATAAATAAGATTACAATGTGTGATGCCTATGACAAAGAGGATGGAAGTAGCCTGTAGCGACCTAGTCTGAAGAGTGCAGAGAGCAGAGGAACATCTGGCAAGCTTTTACAGTGACAAAGGGGCAAAGAATCCTAGTAGGCTTTTAGGTCAAAGAAAGAAAGGGCTCAAGAATGAATCATCTCACATAAAAAAAAATGAGAGTTCCTAAGTAGTATAAATAATAACATGATCTCAAGATGTTGAGACATCTTTTAGAAGTAAAACTGTTAGGCTTAAAATGGGAACTCCATAGTTAAGTGTATTTAAGTTGAAGTAGCACCAAGGTGGGTGTCTTTTGTGAAGAACACCAAGTCACGTAGATCCCTAAAGCCAAAGCAATCAAAACCTCAACATTTTGGTCATGGGTCGTTACGCAAAGGTGATCTTGTATTATCTTCAGCTTGTTCCTTACGAGAAAGTAACTTCTCTTTCATCATGTACGAAGTTATAAGGAAGCATGATGAGCTTCCCCATGGCGGTGGCATTATGAGGACCTTTGAGCTTCCTTGTGGGATGAACCAGGCAAAGTTTTCGTGTAAAATTGCTAAACTGTCCTGTAGGCAAGGTTTGGATGGTGCGAAAATGATCCGAGCAGGATGTCTATATGTGAGATCAAGATCATGCACCAATTTTCAGGTTAACAATAACAAACTTGAAAACATACCTACAATAAAAGAAAACAAAAAAAATGTTTTCCACAATCATACTAATTACTGTTCTAAAATTATGTCACACTGGAAAAATAGCACAATCCACCCATTACTGCATGAAAACTAAACTGAACAAATTAACAAATCCGAAGAAGTAAATGGTTTGAATGAGGCAGAAAACTGAACCAGAAATGTAGAAACAAGGAAGGTAGTATCATTCACCTTCATCTAAAAAAATTACAGTTACCTCGAGGAATCCGCCGGTATCAGCAGCGAGTGCGTGAAGAGCTCTCTCAGTCACATTCAACTGAAACCCTGCCCTGCTCGACACGTCTCCTATCGTAACCCTCCCTCCAAAGAAATCAACGGCTTCCATTGCCCTGTTCCGAACATCGGGCGACAGCTTATCTGTCTCCACTCCGCTTCCCGGCCTGATTCCGGGGGGAACCTGCACGCTCGCCCTGAACCCCGGATGCGAAACCCTTGGGCTAGGGTTTGGCCACCTCAGCAAGCGGGCAGTTGCGGGAAGCACGGAAAGTCGTAGGCCGATGAGAGGGGCTCCAAGGAAGGCCGTGGGCTTTGAGCGACGGGGCCGGTGGGGTATGCTGAGAGCTCGCTTCGCCGTGTTGATGGTTGTGGACGTCGAAGCCATAGCCAAAAGACTGGAGCCGGCTGGGGATCGGATTTCCACCATTGGGAAGGGTTAGGAGGAGTACTGCATTCCTTTCGGAGCTGGCGAAGTCGTCCGCGAATGGCTGGAATTACTCGGGGGTTAGCCGTGCGGTGGATTTGGATGGATTGGTGGCGCTGTTCATACCCAGGGGCCAGGCCGGGTCTTGGCCCGTTTATTTTAGATCGGATCAGCCATAACTTAAATTTATAAAAATTTAAAATTTAGTTTATTTTATTTCTTATTTTTTTCACTCTAAAAATTTAAAATTTAAATAATTTAAATATTAATATTTTAAAGTTTAAAAATTAAATATAATAATAATTTTAAATGTATAATAATAAAAATTAATAATTATATTTAACTTAAAATTAAAAAATAATAATTTTATAATATAAAGAATTTAAATTAAAATTTTTAAAATATTAGAAATAATATAATACCATCTAACTTTGAATACCCGGATGCAATTTATCATATATATATAAGGGCAAATTTCACCCAGGTCCTTAAATTTAAGGGTTATTATCACACAAGTCCACGTTTTTTTAATTTTATCTTCGGGGTCTCTAGGTTTTTAAAATATATCATCTGGGTTCCTTTTTTATTTTTTTATTATTAAAAAATATACAAATTACCATTATACCCTTACCCTCACTCTCTCATCAAGATCCGGTAGCCGCGCAGCCCCGCGCCGCCACCGCGTCGCCACCACGCCGCCCCGCGCCGCCTCCGGCAACCTGGCGCGGCCGCATGACACCGGCCTCATGCAGCCGCGCTACGCGCAGCGGCCTCCAGCGGCCGCTCGGCACGCAGCGGCCGCTGCACACCTCGCGACCGCTAGAGGCCGCTGCGGACCGCTATGCGCACCACATATATAATAACATCATTTCAATTTTTTTAAACAAACGTTACCTCCCAGAAAACAATGCCTAAATTGTGCATGTCACGCAAAGTTCGTACTATCATATAATATTATGTGTTTATTTAGTAAGACTAAAATAAATCAGATTAAAATTAATATTTGATCAGTTTTTTATTTAAAAATTAATTATAAAAAATTTTTAGATAAATTTAAAGGTTGGGCTTCCAGTTCAAAAAATGTCCACCTGGTTTAAATTTTTTTCCACATATATGATTTTTTTTTTTAATGAATTTCATTATATTTAAGTTTGAAATTATTATTTTAAAAAAATTAATAATACACACTTAAATATTTTAAAAAAAACACACACATATATATATATATAGCACTTCTTTGCAGAGCAGATATTTTGCCAAATGTTAATCAACAATAATTAAGATTTTATGAATTCTTTTTGTTTGAAAAATTTATTAGGTTCGATACATGTACAATTCGAGTGTAATCATCAGGCATTATGTGTATATTCCGAGTGACCTTGTACAGACGTAGCGTTCCATGATTAGCACTGAATGATTTGGCTGCTCGAATTTAATTATTTTTCCTTTGCTTGTAACAGTACCAAGTTCAACAATGTGCTAAAATTGGATATAATATCCCATTTTTATATATAATTACGTCGTCCCGTGAAAAATGACAACATTTTTTTTAAGAATAAAATGCTTCACAGTACCATAATTTAACAATTAATACATAGCATAAAAGTAAAATTGAGCATACTTTGTTAGAAATATAATTAAGTGGATTTAAAAAAAAATGCATTTTTGGTTGTGTATTTGCCATATATTGAGGCTTCGCTACACGATACTTCATGAAAAATCAAATGATCGAAAAAAACTTTGAATGCAAATGTAAATGGGTCAAAAGCTATTCACCAAGAGCACTATGGGCTCACTACGGGGGCTCGTTTAGTAAGAAAGTCATTTTTAGATAAAAGATATACTGATTTATAAATTTAATAAAAAATAAAATTATTTAATATTAAGAGATATTCAAGATGTGAAATAAAATTTAATTTTAATATTTAATATTATTTATACGCAATTCAAATTCAAATTTCGGCTCGCATTTATTTCAGCATTTATTTTTGTATTTTGAATTTCAAATATAATAGGCCTATATAAAGGCATAGACTAGTGTTATTTGGTTTGAATCCTGAAATGAAATTATTGTGAGTTTGATTATTATACGTTATATCCCGATGAAGGGAAAGGTTGGGGCCTTAGGTGAAAATCCCTAAATACCTTAAGGAACTTAAGATATTTCCCTAACTTTTTTCGCATTTTTTAAACCACGATCTCAGCTTAACAAATCTAGGCATTTCCCTTCTTCTGTCGGTTCGGAGGTCTTGTGCCGCCCTGCAATCGCTGCCTGCAGGTCCCTCTCGCGCCGCAGATGCCTCCGGCAGCTTTTCAGCCTTCGACGAGGGCGACAATCCCACCTGCGGGCTCTGTTTGCGTGAACGCCAACAACCTTCCTCAATATTGTGAACGACGTTTGGCCTTCTGCCACCTCGTGCACGACAAATTACTGCTTGCATTCCAGCACCCCCTTGTCGTTCGAGACATCGGACCTCGACCCCGCCGGTTCAACCTCGTCAACATCGTTCATGACGTTTGCTTCTGCAACTTCGTGAACGATCATTCATTATTCACGCTCACGTTCAACACTTCGGACAATGATCTCGCTGTTTTGGCCTTCTACTGCACAACGTGCACGATGTTTAACAACATCGTATGCGGTCATTGCTCGCGCTTCAGCCCACAATAGTCCAAGACCTCGAACTTTGATCCCGCTGGTCCAGTCGCCAACAAATATCGTTCACAACGTATCAGCAATTCAGCCTTAAGAGTCGGAATCTCCTGTCGAGGTAAACCCGAACACCAACTGAATACTTTGAAAATCCTGTGAGATTTTGTTGTGGTATTTGTTGGTGGGACTGCTTGATTTGCTCACCTGTATGATCCCAACAATATTGTGCGATTAAATTATTATTGGGTAATATTTTGTTGTGAGAACACCATTTATTATGTACCCTAGCTCTGACGTGTTGAGATATAATTGCCCTAAATCATTTGAATTTTCTACTAAATATCATTTGAATTTGTTTCTAGATATTTAAAATTGACTCGCTTCACGAATTTATAGTTTCTTGGTTATTACATCATTATCATTAGAGATATTCCTGGACCAATTTATGCTTATCCGCTAGAATTATTTACTGATCTTTAATTTGAATTGCGTGTTGCATATTGTCCCACATCAGATTGTTTCGATTTCGAGGGTACTGTAAAAAAATTTCCATTAGATCAATATCTTAGTCTTTGAACTAATACATTTATGAAGATCATCATCTTCCAAGAACACCTTCCCTTTGACTAATGAACTCATACCAATTGACTAAGGAATTGCTTCACTTCAAATCGAAGAACACTTCATGACCGAGGAACACTTTCTCACTCATTCTGCTACTCTACATTTGAGGCATACCATATTCCCCATGAAATATTTCTATATTGAAGACACCTTAATGTAGGGAACACCTTCGAAGTCTCCATGCTAAACGATGTCAACTCATCTTTTTCATATGGTGGGACAACCCCAACAATTCTCGAACATAAATAAAATGAAAAACATTGTAACATTTTTGTTTGCTCGTCACATGACTAGTGCTAATGTCTTCGTCAGTTTTGTAGAAAGATAAAAATTCCCACAAGAGTGAGAGAAACATAAAACCCATCTTTTCATCTAATAACATTAACACAGAGGATTTAAGATAAACATCTTGTCACAGTTGAAACTGCAAGCACTAAGTTTCAAATCTCTAAAACCTGAACAAAACCTACTCCACAAAAAAATTGCCTATTTCTATACTAAAACACTAACATGTGTGCAATAAAAGAAAAAGAAAAACCAATGAATGTACTAAACATTGAGGATTTCCTTTTCTTAAGGTACATTGAAATCAGATTTTGTCATAAAGGAGTCAACTTTAAAACTTCAAAATTTCTAGGGATCAACAATTTTCTACAAAGTCAAGACTCTGTAATTAATTACACGTCACGTCATTGGAGTATAAAACTTTTGATTAAAAGAAGAATAAACTTACTAAATTGATAGCACAAAGATGGATGGGGATGAATGAAGTACCTTGTCAAAATCTCATGGCTCCATGATCTAGGGCCCCATCACTGATCCTAATTCACTTAACTCTTTGGCCAAGAAATTCAACGATTATTGATTTGGAAACCCTTTGGTGTTAGGAGGTTTACTGAGCCAATACTTCAAAGGAAATTGAATTTGAAACCCAAGCAACAAGAAGGTAAGTCAAATCAGAAACGCTTGAGCGTTAGGAGATTTGACAACCAAACATCCTAAGAGATCTGATTTGAGGTTATATTGATTTGGAATTTAGGGGATCATTGGTTGAGGGTTTTTTAGACTAGCTTCAAATCATCTGAATCAGATTCACTTAAGTGAATTTGCTAAACAGTTTGAATCAGACGACAAAAGCTGAATCCAAAATAATACGATGAATCCACTTCAAGCCTTTGAAGCTGAATCAATCTATAAGATGGCTTTACAACTGTGAGTAGAAAAAAGCAGTGTGGGATGACGAAAAAAACATTTTCCTCCATTGCTCTCTTTCTTGGGAATATTTTTCCTCTTCCCGTTGCTCCCCATCATCTCTCTCCCCCAAGAAGCGGTGTGGCCTTCGTTCGGCAGAGGGAAGCTATCTTGTCTTCCCCAAGACAAATCTTAAGGCCAGCCATTCTCTCTATTTTATCGAAGGATTCAAGTATTTCACACTTGTTCTCTTACTTAGGTTTTGAAAAAATTGTGAGCATTCCATCAGATTCTTCAGATGATCTCTTCATAACAAACCATCACTCCACCAAGAACCACTAACGTTCCTTAACCGGTCACTCCATCCAACAGCCGCAAAAAATTGCACTTTGAGGCCTTCCTTAGCAGGAGGCAGAGGATTGGCATCTCGGCGTTGCCTAGTGATCTTAGGCGAGCACCAATTTGCAACACTTGACAGCCTCACCAAATAAATCGACAGAGATCCTTCCCTCCTGGGCCGAGGAAGGGTTCCCTCTCTTTGCGGACCTATATTATTGAGCATCTTGAGTTCTCCTTTTCATAGTCAGTAACGAGGGACTTAAGGGCTTCCACTCGGGCCCCCCTTTTCATAGGTAAGTTTTGGAGGAGGGGTTGCGACGTTCCACCTCCCCAAGGAACAGCTATCAGCCAGCTGAGTCTACAAATATTAATGTCTGATCTGACATCTCGGGGGAGCAATTTGTTAAGAGAAAAAGTTATCGCATCATCCAGTTATGATACATGAACGACTTTGCCTCAATCTCCAAATAGGGTTACTAGATCAATGCACCCAAACAAGCCTGAGTGACTAATCTGAATTGAAGTCGAATAGTCGATCAGTGCGATCCTAGTCGACAGCAAGGACGAACATATAACTAGCTAATAGGCTCTTGCCACATTATAGCCTCACTGTATAATATGACTGTCCCTTAAGGAAAATGGGAGATGCTTGCCATTAATGCCTGAGCGTATCAGGCGGCATGGGCAGGTCCAATCACCACTACGCTGCCTAGCCATTTCCTTATTAATGAAGACCACCTGACCCACCTACTTTTACCCACTACCTTCTTCATTATAAATAGCCTCATTTCTGGTAAAGAAGGGATTCCAACCTTCAGAAAAGAAAGCCTCTTAGCTGATTACGTACTGTTTACCTGTTGTTCATCCAGGGCTCCCAAGCTCTGTTCGACCAGCCCTTCCTAGCTTAACTAAGTTTTCCCTAAGGCAAGCGGCAATTGACCCCAACCCTTCTCCATTCTTGCCCAAGAAGACCCTAAGGGAAGCACTCTCTTTCTCCTTCTTCATCATAGCCTATTCATTTTTCTTTATTATCTTCCTAATCCAATAGATCTTACGCTTAATTTCTAATTTGAAATTTTCACCCAAACACTGCATATCGGCACACTTGGCCCCATTCACATTCACATTCACACAAGCATTGGCACCCGCATAGAAACAAACCTGTTGGGGTCTTGAGCACACCCAACTCGGTATTCATTCGCATCACAAGCATCAGCAAACAAAGTGGCTGCTCCCCCCGAGACCACAGGGTGTTAAGGACTCATACCTCCATTGCCGAACTCCATTGTCAAGAGGTGCGCCTCCTGGATAGCATTTGAGGAGGACCTCTTCGCAGAGTTGGAGTCAGGTCTCACGGAAGCTTTGCTCCCCTCCTCCTTGAAGTAGAGTCGCCAACATTGTCTTCATCAATCTCTTTGCCAGCTTCCTCTTCCGCGGACACGTCCGTAAAGGGCCCGTCGATAGCCGTGGCGCAGCTCCGCCTCTCCCCACCTAGCAGCGATTTTAGGGCAAGGTGTCTCGACATTAGCAGATAGATCCATCACTGGCCCATTAAGAGTTTCGATCCTTTACCTGCATTCCTCTTCTCATAACTCATCGCCTAGGGTTTCTACCACTCCAATCGTGAGGTTCACTACTAAAATGTAGTTTTGGTTGGCGTAGTTGTGGTTGGCAAAGATTACATTTGGAAAGCTTTTTTTTTGTTTGAAAAAAGAAAATTAAAAATTACGTTTAGCGCAACAGTTTTTAGGATATTTCAATTTTTTAAATGATAAAAAAAAGTAATAAGAA
>KZ451917.1:685639-696790 GCA_002786265.1 Apostasia shenzhenica
TAGGGTGTCTAATAAGTAAATATTGAAGTTTTTTGTGTCATACGGGTAAAAATCTCTATATTGTATTATATTATATTTTATTATATTATATATTTATTATGTGATAAATGGTTATGATATAATCATTAAAAATTTAATTATTTAAATTTAAAATAATTTTTTTTATAAAAATTATTTTTTAGTTTTTTCTTATTACTTTTTTTTATCATTTAAAAAATTGAAATATCCTAAAAACTGTTGCGCTAAACGTAATTTTTAATTTTCTTTTTTCAAACAAAAAAAAAGCTTTCCAAATGTAATCTTTGCCAACCACAACTACGCCAACCAAAACTACATTTTAGTAGTGAACCTCACGATTGGAGTGGTAGAAACCCTAGGCGATGAGTTATGAGAAGAGGAATGCAGGTAAAGGATCGAAACTCTTAATGGGCCAGTGATGGATCTATCTGCTAATGTCGAGACACCTTGCCCTAAAATCGCTGCTAGGTGGGGAGAGGCGGAGCTGCGCCACGGCTATCGACGGGCCCTTTACGGACGTGTCCGCGGAAGAGGAAGCTTGCAAAGAGATTGATGAAGACAATGTTGGCGACTCTACTTCAAGGAGGAGGGGAGCAAAGCTTCCGTGAGACCTGACTCCAACTCTGCGAAGAGGTCCTCCTCAAATGCTATCCAGGAGGCGCACCTCTTGACAATGGAGTTCGGCAATGGAGGTATGAGTCCTTGTTTTCGCATGGTCTCCTGAAGATGTTACAGGCATGGACAGGTCTGTTTGCGAACACCACTTGAATGTGTCTCAAAACGCCAACCCCGTCGCACAAAAAAAGAGAGTAATGGCCGGGGAAAGGCAGGATGCCATCAAAGAGAAAATCACAAAACTACTGGGAGCTGGTTACACCAGGGAAGTACAATACCCCCGATGGCTAACCAATGTGGTAATGGTGAGAAAGACCAGTGGGAAGTGAAGAATGTGCGTAGACTTCAGGTCACTGAATCAGGCCTGCCCTAAAGACACTTACCCCCTCCCTCGTATTGACACGATGGTAGACCGAACCGTCGGGTACGAGGTTATGAGTTTTCTGGATGCCTTCTCCGGATATCACCAAATCTGGATGGCCAAGGGGGATGAAGAGAAGACATCTTTTATCACTGACTACGGCACCTACTGCTACAGAGTCATGCCCTTCGGTCTCAAAAATGCCGGTGCCACCTATCAACGCATGATTGACGCAGTCTTCAAGAATCAAAGGGGGAGGAATCTCGAAGCTTATCTAGACGACGTCCTGGTCAAAAGCAAAACTTTAACAGAGCACCTTGGTGATCTCTGGAAAACACTCGACACTCTCCGAAGGTACAACCTCAAGCTCAACCCTGCTAAATGTACCTTCGGCGCTGCTTCAGGAAAATTTTTGGGGTATCTAGTCTCTGTCAGAAGGATAAAGGCTAATCCCGATAAAATATCAGTCATTCTGAGCATGCCCTCCCCGAAGACGGCAAAAGAGGTCCAGAAGCTAGCAGGGCGGATCAACAGCTTGGGTAGATTCATCTCAAAAGCCGGTGATCGCTGTTCTCCTTTCTTTCGATGTCTGCGCAACAACAAGAAAGGACTCTGGGACAGCGGGTGTGAAGCTGCATTCACCGAACTGAAGAAGTACCTAACCTCGGCCCCGATATTAGTGGCGCCGAAGGAGGGAACGGTCCTATCTCTTTATCTAGGAGTGTCCGACACTGCAGTCTCAGCAGTACTCCTAGACAGCGAAAAGGGGGTTCAACATCCTATCTTTTACACCAGTCACATGCTCCTAGATACTGAGAGTCGGTATCCCACTCTGGAGAAGCTCGCTTTGGCCCTCCTCACAACTGCCAGGAAACTGCGACCCTACTTTCAATCTCACACTATTCAGGTCGTCACGGATCAACCACTCCTAAAGATATTGCATACTCCCGAGGTTTCAGGAAGATTACTCAAGTGGTCCATTGAACTAGGAGAGTACGACATCAGGTTTGTCCCACGGACAGCTATCAAAGCTCAGGCCCTGGCCGACTTCGTCGCTGAGTTTTCCACGACGGAGCCGCCGCCCACCAAAACCTTGGCAAATCTCTGGTCACTTCATGTCGACGGTGCGTCAGGGTCACAATCTCAGGGGGCCAGGATCCTCCTAACCAGCCCATTGGGGGCTGTGCTTCATCAGGCTGTGATGCTCCGTTTCAAGGCAATCAACAATCAAGCAGAGTATGAAGCCCTCATAGCAGGGTTGAACTTCGCGCTCAGCCTCGCCGTGAAGCGCATACAGGTGTTCAGCGATTCCCTACTAGTCGTCAATCAGGTGAACCAGATGTTCAAGACAAAGGACGAGGTTTTGAAGAAATATCTGCAACTGGCCAGGTCTTTAATCTCTGTTCGAGAATTTCTCCCTAACGCATATACCCCGCGAAGAGAACCAGGTAGCAGACCGGCTCTCAAAAGCAGGGCTCCCCGACCTCCAACGAACTCAGGTGTTCGAAAGGCCTAGCTTTGAATGCACCGAAGTCTCTTCTGAGAAGCAACCACCCTGCTGGATCGACGAGATCCTAGATTACTTGAAGAGTGGGATTTGGCCTGATGACAGACGAGAGGCACAGAAACTGAAGCTTGCTTGTGCCAAGTACGCCTTCATCGACGGGGAGCTCTACAGAAGATCCTATGCCAAGCCTCTCACCAAATGTTTGAGACCAGACGAGGCTTTAAAAGTGATGGAAGCGATACATCGAGGAGAATGTGGAACACATGCACGAGGTAGGAGCCTTGTCATGCGAATCCTACGCCAAGGTTTCTTCTGGCCCAACATCCACAAAGACGCTCAGGTATTTGTAGAGAAGTGTCCTCAGTGCCAGTACTACGCGAACATCCAGAGGCAGCCTGCGGGCTACCTCAAACCCATCAACTCATCGTGGCCCTTTGCTATTTGGGGGCTGGACTTCTTAGGGCCAATGCCTACGGCGTTGAAGGGCTACAAGTGGATATTAGTCGCAGTCGACTATTTTACAAAGTGGATTGAGGCTAAGCCGCTTACTCAGCCCAATGCCCAAAACGTTGAGAACTTCCTCTGGGCCAACATTATATGCAGGTATGACATACCAATGATAATCATCACAAATAATGGCACTCTATTCGTCAATCAAAGAATCCATGATTTCTGCAGAGAGCACCAGATCAACCTCAAGTACGCCTCTGTTTGGCACCCTCACACCAACGGCCAGGCGGAAGCTGCCAACAAGAACATCTTAAACATCTTGAAGAAACGCCTAGATGGCGCGAAAACCCGATGGCCGGAAGAGTTACCAGGAGCTCTTTGGGCTTACAACACAGCTCCTTCCGAGGTTACCCAAGAGTCTCCCTTCTCCCTCTCATTTGGAATGGACGCTGTCGTACCAATTGAACTGGAGCACCTCTCTCCCAGAGTAGAAGCTGCCGCCAACTTCGAACCCGAGGCTTTGCAAACTTGGATGGAAGAAAACGATGATTCACGAAGGGTCGACCTAGACCTCCTGGGACAAAAAAGAGAACTAGCCGCACTGAAGCGCCTTGAGCATAAACGTCGGGTAGAACGATATTACAACCGGAAGGTCAACCCCAGAACTCTCAATCAGGATGACTTAGTCCTCAAGCGACGACTCCTCGCCGGTAGCAATTTAAGGGTTCCTAAGCTTAAGCCTAATTGGGAAGGCCCTTACATCGTGCGCGAGGTCACTGGACCTAACGCTTACTACTTCATGACTTCTGAAGGTACTCAAATCCCCAGAAGTTGGAGTGGGGACGACCTGAAGAGATTTTACGCATAACCTCCCGCTACAGTTCATCCAGGTGCACTGTGCTCATTCATTTGTACAGATTCAATTGTGGGATTCATTTATGAAGAATGCAAACGCGACATCTTGGTTTCACTCTTGATCTGGTTTTCTTTATGTTTTTGGGGATTTCATATTTCCAACACTCATGGCAAGCAATCTCATATCAAAGATACACACATCGACCGTGGTGTCGCTCATGTATGACCTCAAAACCCAAATCTCAAACCATCGTGTCCGAGGTTACAAACCTCGTGCACGATAGGTACTCACTAACCTCCTTTAATACGGTGATCATCAAGCCTAACAGTGCCTGGCAAGCGGGATTTCCTACAAACATCTGGGACCCTTCCATAAGCCCATCTGGCCAGCGGAAGGTCTGAAGGCCTGCTCGTAACCTTAGGGTTGTCCCTGATATCGAATCAAGATACAAGTCCCCCCTAAGAAGGGTGCCTTCGCTTCCCACTAGGATAACTGTCATTCCAAGAGGGTCAGCCCTTGCCTTAAGTGCAAACGTCGTACACGACGTTTCAGACGAACAAGTCCTTTTGGCATTGGGTCAGATAACTCCCCCTAGGCAGGATCTCCAATATTATCACTACTTTTCTATTGTGCAGGTTGACAAAGGAATATAACTCTGCTAAAGGGGATCCCCGAGGTTAGCCATTGCCACAAGTACAAACATCGTGCACGATGTGTTAGACTCTCAAAGTCCCTGCGGCATTGGGTTGAAGACACCTTTTGGGCGGGATTCACCCTGACTATCACAATATTCCTGTTTCTCTATGGATTTTGGGAAGTTCCAAACTTAAAGCCAACTACTATGCGACTCAAAAGCTTCTTATTATCATGATCAGGAGGCTTTTTCTTTCTTTACAAAATATTCCAAATTTGAGCCCATCTATTACAAGATTCAGGAAATCTATTACAAGTCTTTCTCAGAATCAATCTGGATATCTTAAATCTTATAAAGGTATATATACATACACAGCAGAATAAACAGGTATGTGATAAACGAATTTCCTTTTTATTCATTTTTTCAAAAATTACAAGAAGGATTACATCATTTTATAAAGGAAAGGGATTAACCTTCACTGACTCCATCCAAGAGGTCAAAAAGCTGTTGGATGGTATCGTCCGTCAAGTCAAACCCTTCTTCCTTATAAATTGGGTCTACGGCCATGCAAGGAAAAGGATCCACTTCTCCAAGATCGGCAGCAGTAACCTTGCCTTCTTGGATCAAAGTGGAGGTCAATCCTTCCCAGGCCCGCCTGATCCCATCTAACCGTTCCTTCCAGCAAGGTAAGCTTGTTTTGTAGGCTTCCACCGCCGCGACAGAACTGCTCGCGACTGCAGCCTCCCTGTCTCCATCGGCTTTGCTCAGCTTCTCCCGCAAAGCTTTATTGTCTGCTTTCAGTGCACTCATCGCAGACTTGTACACTCTGAATTCCTCCTGAAGGGCAGTATGTTGAGAAGATTCCGTCGCCAACTGGACCTTCAAGGTTTCAATCTCCGCTTTCTGACGGTACAGCTGGCCGGTCTGATCTATCATCTGCTCCACCCTCAGAGCCCTGTTCAATGCCAAGGGCAAATGGGCAAGTACCTATAAAAGAGGCAAGATCAGCATCTACGAAAGATAGCCAGAGAGATTAGAGTAAGTCCTTACCGTCACCACCCTGTTAGACATCTGAGCAAAGAGGTCTGCTGTGAAGGTCCTCTCAACTGTCTCCTCCAACGCCCTGGTCGCCAATCCCCCTGCCAGGATCAGGCCCAGGTCTCCTCGAACAGGATTGAACAGGTTCGAGGATTGCTCGGAGGTGAGGGTCACTCTCCTTTCCGTTTCTGTCGCACTCACGACAAACTTCGACCCCTCGCCTGTGAATTTTCCGGTAAAGTTGAGACAGAATGGGGGCTCCACACTCTTCTCCCACTCTCTCCCTTCATCGGGTTCCCCCTCCTTAACACTCTTTCCCTTTTTCAGAGGGGGCTCCAAACTGTTCTCTTTGGAGGGGCCCCTTTTCTTGTCAGGGGTTTCAAGCGAGACCAGAGCCTGGGAAGGAGCGACCACTACTTCCCTTTCCGGACAGGGCACCTCCACCATTTCCTTTCCTGGGCCACTCTCGGCCGCCTCTTCGTTGCCTCTCTTTCCTCCTATTGTAATCCCCTCAGCCCCTTTAGGGATTACCTTAGGTCTGGCCAGTGACGCAGGCTCTTTTCCTTTGCCTGCTTCTTCCATCACCTCCGACAGAGTCTTCTTATCATCCCCAGAGTCGTCCGGCGAGGACACCACGTCAATAGATATCCCGCCGCAAACAGGCTCTGGGATTCCCACTCTTTCCTCCTCTTCTCCCCCCTCAACGGCCTGCTTGCTAAGTTGAGTCGCCGGAGGCTGCCCCTTCCTAGCCCTCCTCATTAGAACTACCCCAGAAGGGGGGTAATCTCCTTGAAGATGGTGTACCCCTGTGACTTAGCGAACAGGGATACGTCATTCTTCACCAGCCTAAGGAAGTCCTTCAAGGGCCAGTTCTGCCCTTTCAGAGCCTCCAGGTTCCCCTGGATGGACGTCCCTGCCATCCATTGAGCGTCGTCGATGAACTCGGTAGGGCAAACCCCAGGCGTCAGGGGGATCCCCAAGTCCCCGCCTACAAAAAAATAGAAATCCCTCCAGTCAGAATGAGAACTGCTAGCACCGGAGAACATCGCCTTCCTAGACTTCGATCGCAAGGCCAAACATCCCCCGTACCCCGGTACTACCATCCAACTGAACAAATTCCTAAACAACGCCTGGCTCCACGCCATCCCCCTGGCTTGCAGAAGCTTCAGAAAGGAATATATGTAGGCGACGGCATTAGGGGAAAGTTGGGCTGGCACGAGTTGAAAGGAGTTCAAGATTTCTCTGAACTCTGGTTGGGGTGGCAGCATCAAGCCGTACTCTACCTGGGCCCTGTACACGCACACCGCCCCTTCAGGGGGATTGTTTGGCCGGAGGTCGGAGGAAGGCAGGATGACCATCAAAAGAGGGTTCCCCTTGAACCCTTTGGTTGTGTTGAGAACCTCATGTTCCATCATGAGAGACTCCTGGTAGCTATTTTCTTTCTGGAACTGCTCGGCCAGGTCGGCCCATTCAATTTCTCTTCCTCCCATTCTGTACGATTCTTCCTTTCGAGCGAGCGGAACAGGTACTCTTTTTCTCCCTCGGAGACTTAGGGTTTTTTGGAAGGAAGAAGAAGCTCCCGCTCAAACAGCCGTTTATAGGGGACGAGTGCGACCTTTTACCTTCCGACCGTCTGATCTCCTGGATCAACGTGCGGGCATCATCAGACCACTCGTTCCTTCTGACAATCCCGGGAATCGAAGCAGCACACAGTTTTCGAGGCTTCACTCCTCTCCATCCCGCCATTTTTGCCGTCCTCGATATTCATATATCGTGCACGAGGCTTCGAGGAAAGGCTATTTCTTTTCCTTGTGTTCGATATTCATATATCGTGCACGAGGCTTCGAGGGAAGACTATTCTCTCCCTTATGTTCGATATCCATATATCGTGCACGAGGGTTCAGAGATAGCTATCCTGCCTTTTACTTAGAATTTTTCTTTGCTTTTTAGAGTTCTTTATCTTTTACTTGTGGACTCATGTATTTTCTTCTAAAACTTCGTGATTCAGAAAATGAAAAGGAGACGTACAGAAAAATTCACCCCCAAACAGATTCTTGAAAAATGAAAAATGCATTTCATTAAATGATAGAATTTGATACAATTTCTCTCTTTGTCCTTACATGTTCCTCTCATGAGTACAGGAAAAACGAAGAAAGATACAAGGCTTCAGAACTTAAACACCAGGCCTGATGAATTCAGACCTCTTAACCAGGGCTCCTCCCCAGGATCTCCTCCTCTCCTCTGTCAACATCCTGCAGGTTGTTCATCCGAAAAACGGATCCTTCAAGTGCTGCCAGGAGAGAGGATTACGCCATCAGGCTGAGGAGCTAGTTGAGGAGGAAGACCCGCCACCTCTGACTCAACTGACGCTCCTGCTACTGGCTTCCAGGAGGATCGCGTCTGCCTAGCCATCTGGCTTCCAGAGGAGTCGCAGGGCTTTCTCCCAGAGTCCCGTGCAGAGGAGGCCAACTTCCCCAACCCGCGTAGGACCTTGACTGAGGAATCTCATCTGGAGGACAACTCCCAGCGTCGAAGAACCTGTCTGGCCCCTTAGGGCCACAGAAGGCAAGCACCGTTGGGTCCCTAATGTTCTGCTGGTTCAAGGTACCTACATCAACCAATGTCTGCAGAAGAGCATCAAAGGCAACCTGATGCTGCGTATGGCGACCCACCGGCGAGGCGCTGACAATCTTCACCGCCCTCTTCACCGCTTCTTCCAGATCCTCCATACGTCGCCCTCGCCATCCGGAGCTGTTTTCCACCAGGGCTGCAGTGAGCGGACCTCAGACTTCGACAACTCCACCCGGCGGTAGGCTTCAGAGGCCGCCTCCTTCGCCCCTGACAAGGCCTCCCTGGCCTTAGCCAGCTCCTCCCTTAACCTCCTTCTCTTCTCCCTCAAAGCCTCCCTATCATCGTCCAAATCCCTTATTCTCTTTTGGAGGTCTTTGACGTGGGCAGAGTGGGCCTGGTTCACATCCGCCAGACTGCGATGGAACTCTCCTCTCGCAATCTCACTTTTGTTAGCCCACTCTGCGTTAACCTGGGCTAAGGAAGCTAACTTACCTTCCAACTGGTGCAGCCCCTCTAACTCCTTCTGATTACTCAGAGAACACTTTGTAATTTGGGACAAAGCATCCTCCAAGTCCCTTATTTTTTGGAGGTAGTGGGATTCTGCTATCTCCTTACCCTTCAGGGACTTCACCACCTTCAGAACCTTAGAGGTGTTCCCAAAGATCCTCTCCTCTCCCCGCCTGATCTCACTTAAGCGGTCTCCCAGCGAACCCCAGGTCCCTCCAGTACCAAATACAACACTGGGAGTAGCTGGGAGAATCTCCCCCTTCTCCTTCGCCGCCTCCTCCATCTTGTCTCCTGGCCCTTCAATGCCAAGAGTACCTGCGGAGGCGGTGAAGAGGAGTCCTTCTTTCTTCCCCTGGGCCACTCCCTCCATCCTGGAACCTTCCTCTTCTCCACCCTTCTTGTCCTTCTCTTCCTTCCTCTCATCACTTCGGAGGTCTAACAGAGGGAGGGAAAGGAGGAAGGGCTTTCTTCTCTTCTCAGGAGCAGGAATTAGCGTACCCAGGGCAGGCCTGCAAATCACCAGGGGGCCCTTCTCCAGGTTTTCAATGGAAGGAACTCCAAATCTGGGCAAGAGCCGCTCAAGCTCTTCATCCTTTACCAGAACCTTCCCGGGTGCCAGCTTCTCCCCAACAGCCGTCTCCCCCACCAGAACCACCTCCTGCAAACCTTTCGCCTTTGGAGGTGGCTTGACGGAAGAGTCAGAAACTTCTACCACCATTTCCGCGGCCGCTGCACTCGCCGGGCCCTGAAGAGACTCCAGAGTCTGCACCAGAGCAGCAGCTACCTTAGCCGTAGGAGCTTCTGCCTCCAACGGCATCGACACCCCTCCGGGTACCTCCAGAAGACTCTTCTTCCTTGAAGGGACGTCGGCCGGAGGCGCTCCAGCCCTTTTCTTAGAGAAGCTGGAGGCGATCTTCCACTTCCTCTCCGCCATCTCTGGAGAAGTTCACTATGACAGAACTCAACAGGCAAAGGAAGGATAGAATGCGAAGCGGCAGACTCCGCCCCCATCTTATTCTTGCAGGCCTCGGGCAGCGCGTCCACCTTCGCGACGGTTCGCATTCCAGGACCCATATTAATATTCGCACCCTGACAATGCGGGGGGCTGATGTTAACACGTGATTCCTGCACTGCATCCTGGCCGAACACGTGGCGCCTGACAGGCTTGTACTTGATTGACAAATTTGCTGACTCAGCTTTGGGTTTTGCAGGACTCTTGACCCAGGTCAAACATCGGGCACGAGGGTTCAACCAACCATCGTCCACAACGACCCAGGATTAACCTTCGTAACCTCGGGTACGAGGGTACGAGGTACCGCCCGTCACAATCAACTTCACCTAACCCCGCCGCTCTCCGTACGGGCACTATTCCCAAGAGGGGGTACCAGTATTTAAAGCTGTCGTCCTTCTCGTACAGCGGCGAACCTCTCTAGTGACAGGCGGAGCGGTGCTCAGAGCCCAAACCATCACCCTGTCTACGGAAAACTAGGGTGGAGCTGCGCACGCCAACAGCTATAAAAACCACTGAACAGTCCCAGCCAAAAAGAGAGGGAAAAAGGAGGAAAAGGAGGGAAAAAGGAGGAAAAGGGGGAAAGAAATCGACAGGAGGACATAAAAAGACTCAGGCTCTGAGATCCCTAGGTTTCTCATTCTTTTGTAACAAAGCCCCAACTGAGGAGCTTCTTCCCTTTTCTTTTTCTTCTTCTTCTTCAGAACAAACCACTGTATAAGCCCTGTCTTAGGGTTATCTTTTCCCCCCACTTAGTGAATCTCCTTACTGATCGACCGGTGGACGTAGGGGATTTCCTCCCTGAACCACCTTAAACCTCTGTGTGTTTTTCTGGTTGCTCTGAACTAACCTTCTCCTTGAGCCTCCATTAATAGGCTCACCTCCTTTGCGCGCCGCCATCTCCCGGAACTCTCTCTCTCTCTCTTTGGTGTTTCCTGGGATCCTCACATCCTACGTCAACAATAACTAAAATCCTAAGCAATTTCAAGACTGTATCCTCATCTCCATTGGAGATCATGGGTTCAACACTGCAAAATTTATTTTCTTTAATGTAAAATCATGACAAAACCAAACAGTTATAATGTCCATTTCATGCAACACTGCTACATTTCGTAATTTCAACATTATAACTCTCCAATATATATTAACAATGAAGTTGCAGAGAAAAAGAAGGTTTCGGACAATATATTAACAAAGACTCACAACTGTGAGTGTATCAAAATCCATTACATTTAAAGAAAGGTTTCGAGGAAGTTTGGTTTAATATTAACTCAAGAGAAAGAAAAAAATCATTTAATAGTACATGTAAATAATCTTGTAAAAAATTAAATAATTATTACTTAAAAGATGATATCTAAATGCCTAAATAATATAATACAACAATAAAATATCAACAACAACAACAACAACAACCAAGCCTTAATCCCACTAGGTGGGGTCGGCTACATGAATCCTTTGTTTCCATTGCGCTCTATCAGTTACCAAATTCTTATCTAAGTTTAAGTAACTAAGATCACTCCTTATAGTTTCTTGCCATGTCTTCTTTGGTCTCCCTCTTCCTCTTTGTACATGGGCAAAATCCAGT
>KZ451917.1:698564-722521 GCA_002786265.1 Apostasia shenzhenica
ACCACCAAGTATCTTTATTATTTGGAATCATTCCTTTGAATTCTCCCAGCACATCCTTTGCCACCTTACGAATACAGTTAGCAACTGTCAACCACATAACATCAGTTTCCCCGTTAATATTCCATTGCCCAAGTTCTAGAACTTTCTTCTTAAATATACATTTGTTCTCATTCTTTAGATTCCACCATCGAGTGAATCAAAAAAGTATACAAAACTATACAAAAGTATATATGAGCTTATCATGCATGTGCAAGTATAAATGAGCTAGTTTGTTACACCCAACACTTAAATAATTATCATGTATCAAAATGTAATAAATCTTAAAGTATAATGAACACAAGTAATTTACCCAGTTATTATTGGTAGTTAACAAATATTCCGCGTGGAGCACTCTTTCTTTCTTCAAATAAAAAGGTACACATCAAAATGACAAATTTCTAAATCCAAAAAACTAATAACAATTGAATTGAGCATTTTGCTTTTTTTTAAGTGGACAATTTTCGCAATCAACATTATAACTTTTGTCAATTTTCAAGTTAGATGATATTAAGGTTAAAATTGTATATGTGAAAGAATGACCTCATCAGCTGGTTGGAGATTTACTTGATGAGAGAAGATGATTGACCATCTGTTGTGAAAAGGGAAGACTTTGACACTTCCTTCAGCTTCCCTTCCTCCAGCAGAAGAACTCTGTCAGCCATCATCATCGTCTCCGGTCTGTGTGCGATAATGAGAACCTGAAACCAAACCCAAGTTAGGATAAAAAGATAGAGCACAGTGGACTGAATATTTTGTTGGAGCTGAATTAAATTTTGAAAAAAATTGTTCAACCAGAAAATTACTTGAAATCGTTTAGAAAAAGAATATATTTAGCCCTAAGTAAAGGACTGAATTAAGCCCCAGGCTCAAATCTAGCTATAAGTAAAATCATTTAAAATCACAAAAGAAATGCACAATTTTTATGCAAGTAATTGTTATGTACGCCAGCACAACTTGTTTTTCTTTATGTAGGATAAATCGTATATACGGGAGAGCTTTAATAAATGGTGTAGCCAAGCACAGGAGGCTCCCAACATCGTCTGTTTGAGGGAGGGTCTATATATATTCTTTTACTAAGTGTAGTAGAGAGGTTGTTTCAGGGCCTACTTTGTTCAAGCCTAAAAAAAATCCAATCATATTAATATTTCAAATTCAATATAAATTTCAATAACTTTAGCCCAAACCTAAAAATACAACAACAACCAAGACTTAATCGCATAAGGTGGGGTCGGCTACATGAATCCTTTGTTTTCATTGCGCTCTATCAATTACTAAATTTTTATTTAAGTAACTAAGATCACTCCTTATAGTTTCTTGTCATGTCTTCTTTGGTCTTCCTCTTCCTCTTTGTACATGAGCAAGATCTAATAACTCAATTTTTCTAACTAGAGTTTCAATCAGCCTACGATTTATATGTCCAAACTATCTACGCCTACTTTCTCTAAGTTTATACTCAATTGGTGCAACACCAACTTTTTTTCGAATATACTCATTTTTCGTTTCATCTTTTCGAGTATATCCACACATCCACCTTAGCATCCTCATTTCTGCAACATTCATTTTATTTTTATGTTTCCTCTTTGCAGGCCAGCATTCAGCACCATATATCATCGCTGGTCTTACTATAATTTTATAAAATTTACCCTTAATTCTGGATTGATTTTCTCTATCGCACAATACACCAGAAACATTTCTCCATTTTACCCATCATACTTAAATCCTGCTAATAACGTCATTATCTATTTCACCATGATTTTGCATGATTGATCCACGGTATCTAAAGCGCTCACTCTTCTTGACAATTTGATCACCAATTGTCACATCTCCAATATAAGTATTTCTTTCTTGACTAAATATGCACTCGATATATTCAGTTTTTGATCTACTGAGATGAAAACTTTCAGATTATAGAACATTCCTCCAAAGCTCGAGTTTCGCTTTAGCTTTCTTTTTAGTTTTCTCAACAACTACAATATCATCTGCGAAGAGTATATACCAAGACATCTCATCCTGGATATGTCCAGTAATGACTGCCATAATCAAAGCAAAAAGATACGGACTTAAAGCTGAGCTTTGGTGTAAAACTGAAGTTCCATTCTTGTACGTGATAACACGCTCCTCTCTCTTCTTGAATAAAGTATTAGCAATTACAAGACCATATGCTGAAGAAAACTCTAAAATAATTTTTCCCTCTTCATTTATCTCTCCAAAGTCATATCCACCATGAATGCTATTAAATTCCCCAGGAACACTTCCAATATGTCCATTTAAATCTCCTCAAATAAATAATCTTTCCTCCTGAGGTATCTCTTGTATTAAGTCTTCCAAATTATTCTAATATTTTCCTTTATGCTCGCATCCAAACCTACTAGGGGAGCATACAAACTTACAATGTTAATAATCATTCTATTGATTATAATTTTTAAAATCATAATTCTATCATAATTTCTCTAAACTTCCACTACGTGATCCTTCAAGCTCTTATCCAGAATTATACCCACTCCATTCTTATTTTTATTCTTCCCAGAGTACCAAAATTTAAAACCTAAGGCCACGTTTGTTTGGTCGTTGAAAATTAACCTAATTTAATAGTAACCAAGCATATCACATCACACATAAAATTTAATATTAAAAATTAATTTTATTTCACATCCTACACACATTACTAAAATAATAACTAACTTATATCATATCCCTCACATATCCCAACATAATAACTAATCTTATATCACATCCCTCATATATCCCAATATAATAACTAACTTTATTTCACATCATTCACAATTTTCAATAAAAAAATATCTCTATCCAAATTTAATTTTAACCTTGTTAAATTTAACCCTAAAAACAAACAGGCCTAAGTCATCAATTTCCTTGGCTTTCACTCCAACAAATTTTATTTTCTGCATATACAAAATATTAATCTTTTTATGAATCATAATATTCACTAATTCCATTAGCTTGCCCGTTAGGTTGCCTATATTCCAAGTTTCTAATCTAATCCTATTGACTTGAGTTCTAGTATGATGAACTAGCTTCTTTGCCCGCATCCGTCCATGATGTGGGAACCCTTGCTCACTTTTCATTAAACCTGAGCACCGATGCAGTGGTTCTTGCCCATTTCTCACCGTATTCAGACAATACAGCACATCGCTTCCAAGAAACGTCCTATCTTTAGCGCAATTTTGTAAAGCATTCATGTTATATTGATTCGACAAGTTTTACGCTGGTTGTCGTCTGCCTAACGCAATCCTCCACGTTTCTCATCCGGGGCTTGAAACTCGACAACAGTGCGTTCTTAAACCTAAAAATAGCCAGTATTTAAATAAATTTATTAATAGTAGAGAGGTTATTATAGAGCTTGCTCAATCATTTTTGTTTTCATCTTAGATTTGGACCATTTGGTTCAGTTTAGTGATGATTGTTGAACTTATTCAATTAAGTTAAATAGCTCAAATTAGGCAAGGGAGTTCATCTATTTATTTATTTTATTTAATCCCAATCAACAAATTAACGTTATAGAACTTGGAAAGTTCCTATTCATAAGATCGGGGGGTAGTGGGGGCACAAAACAATATTGAATATAATGATCAAGATGACAACACATGCTAAATCAAAATTTAAATTCAAATGAATTAAGGTCAATTAGAGATTTTCATCTTAGCTTTATATAGATTAAATTAGATTTTATATAATTTGATTCATAACAAATTTGAGATATTTGAAGACTCAATATATTTAGAGTTGATTTTATTTTATTGTAAGAGTATTAGTTCCATAGTTATATAGGTTTATTTGACACTTTTAATTTTAGCATTGATTATTATATTTTTAAATTTTATAATGGGACTTTTATATATAAAGATTGCCTTGCATTGTAATGGGAGAGCCTATTTTGATGAATGAAATTGTGTTTGAGTTTTCTCAGAGCGTACATCTGAGCTAAAGGTTGATATTCCGGTGAAGGAAAGGATAGAGGTAGTGTTAGGTGAGAATCTTTTAATATCTAATTATTTTGAGTGAAAAAAAAAGACAAAATCTTCCAAAACCTCTACCTCTCTCTCCCTTCCCTCCCTATCCACCTCAGTCGCAACATGAGCCCACTCACCGCCCTTCGCCACAACCGCAAAAAGCGCCGCACACACTAGCAAGGTCCCTGATTGGCAGCTCTTATCCTATTGGTTTGGTCTCGCCTCGCCATTATCCCCAATCGGCTACCCGAGCACAGCCCACGTCAGCTGACGTCTCATCCGCTCTTTGGTCTTGTTGCAGTAACTTGCACCAAGCTTGCAACGTCATCGTGGCTTGGCAGCAACACCGCTAGTCGATGCGAGTCATTGGTAGCTTGAAAGACCGACTACCTGCCTGTGCTTCACTGCCTCACCTTTGCTCGAAATTGCTACACCAATAGCCTCCTGCAACCATTGCGCGCATGCGCAAATGCAGGAGCTACGTGAACTACGGGTGTCAGTGGCTCACCCGATTAATTTCATCTGTTTGCATGAATTTCTGCACAGATCGGATCATGCCTCTGCCCGAACATCCCACCAAGCTGTGTTATTGCTTCAGTGAGCTCTACTCAACTCACTGCAATTTCTCCGCGCCCATCACTTAAAAGAGTAAAATTGAATGCAAAGTCATGTATTCTCTCAGCTACTGATTTTCCATTTATTGAAATTATATTGCACAATTTAATAATCTAATTTAACTTTAATTGTGTGACCAAATATTTATTTGAGCGATAATTACTGTTAGATTTAATTGCGCAATATTTGTCCTAAATTTCTAAAACTTTTAGATTTGATCTATTGAATTAAAATTGATGCCTTAATATAATTTGATAAATTTTAATTGCGCGACATATGATAAAAAGAATACATACACATCATGAATTTAGTAGCAGAAAAACTTCATCTATAAAGCTATATATATGCAGAGGGCACAATAGACTATGTGGTTGATCACGTGAGCGAGTTGGTGTGCCGTATAATCTCCAGATATTTTTTGAGTACTTTATGACACCTATTAGGACTCACATCTTGTGACCCTATCTTTTTTTCGACATGCTTATTATCAGAATCAATCATCCATTTAGCACTAGTAGGATCATGAGTTCAATCTACATGCATTTGATTTTCTTTTAATATCATATGCTTAAGAAAACGCATCGTTGTCGGGTCCCAAATCCCGGATGAAAAACACGGAGGGTTGCGTTAGGCAGTCGACAGCCAACGCAAAACATGTCGAATCAATCATGACATGAATCTTTTAGAAAATTGCGCTAAAGCTAGGACGTTCCATGGAAGCGACGCGCTGTATTGCCTGAATACAGTAAAAAATGGGCAAGGGCCGCTGCATTGATGCCCGGGTGTAGTGAAAAATGAGTAAGGATCCCCACATCATGGACGAATGCGGGTAAAGAAACTAGTCCACCATACCAGAACTCTAATCAGTAGGATTAGATTAGAAACTTGGAATATAGGCAGCCTGACGGGTAAGCTAATAGAGTTGGTGAATATTATGATTCATAAAAAGATTAATATTTTGTCTCTGCATGAAACAAAATGAGTTGAAGAGAAAGCTAAGAAAATTGATGGCTCAGATTTTAAACTTTGGTACTCTGGTAAGAATAAAAATAAGAATAGAGTGAGTATAATTCTGAATAAGAGCTTGAAAAATCACGTAGTGAAAGCTAAGAGAAATTATAATAGAATTATAGCTTTAAAAATTATAATCAATAGAATGATTATTAATATTGTAAGTGTGTATGCTCCCTAAGTAGGCTTGGATGCGAGCATAAAGAAAACATTTTGGAATGATTTGATTCAGAGCAGATCAAAGAGATTTATAAACTCATAATGTTTGGAACTAATTTTATTTTATTACATTAATTCCATATTTGTTTAGGTTTATTTGGCATTTTCATTTCTACCATTAATTATTATATTTTCAAATTTCATTTTAAGATCTCCATACATAAAGATCGCTATGCATTATAATAGGAGAGACAATTTTGATGAATAAAATCATATTTGAGTCTTCTCAGAGCTTAGATCTGATCTAAGGGGTCAATATTCCGGTGAAGGAAAAGATGAGGGTAGCCTTAAATGAGAATCCTTTAGTATCTAGTTATTCTGAGTGAAAAATAAAACTTCTAAAACCTCTGCCTAAAATCTTTTAAAACCTTTGCCTCTTTCTCCCTTCCCTCCCCTCCCCCTCTATCTCTATCGCAACACCAGCCCGCTTTGTTCGCCCTCCACCACAACTACAAACAGCACTCCGTACACACTAGTGAGGTCCTTGCCCATTGTTGATCCTATCCCGCAGGTCTGGTCACGCTTCACCATCATCCCCGCATGCCTACCTGAGTGCAGCCCACATCAAGTGCCACCTTATTTACTTGCTGGTCCTATTGCAGTCACTCGCACTAACCTCGCGATGCTGCCAAGCCAATGCCACTGTGGCTTGGCAGCATCGCGAGCAACCCGTCAACCTGCCTACCCTCTTGCGCTTCACACCCTCACCTCTGCTCAAAATTTGTTGCACCAATAATCTCATGCGGCCATCACGCACATGCACAACTGCAGGAACCACATGAACTAGGTTGTCAGTGGCTTGCCCAATTGATTCCATATGTCAGCAAGAAGCCGTGCGTAGATCCGATCATGTCCCCCCCCACACTTTCCTCCAAGCTGCGCAATTGTTTTAAAAAGCTTTGTTCAACTCGCCGCAAGTTTTACGAGCCAATCACCTGTTGGAGGAAAATTACATGTAAAGTCCTACATTCTTTCAGCTACTGATTTTCGATTCATTGAAATTATATTACACAACTTAATAATTCAGTCTAGCTTTAATTATGTGACCATACATTTATTTGAGCAATAATTACTGTTTGATTTAATTGCGAAACACTGTCCTAAATTTCTGAACCTTAAATCTGATCTATTGAATTTAAAATTGATGTTCTAATTTAATTTGATAAATTCTGATTTATTATACATCTCAATAATGATTCTACTACTTTCATGGCCATGCATGCATCCTCTTGATGAATAAAGTTGGCACATGTGGAGGATTGAGTCTTTCACCTATCCCTCTTCATAGTAGGTACACTTAGAGTAACTCGTCGTCTCTTTTTCTTATTCCTTTCATAAACAATTATCTTTTCTTTTACGAGAGAGAGCGAGAGAATGAGGTTGATCGGATCATAGTTTCATTCATTCCTTGAACCTTGGTAGCGGGAAGGTGGTCTCGAATATTACTTATGATAGATGCTTTCCTCCTATCTTAATTCCTATTTGACTAGACTAAAGCAAATCCTATGGCTAATGTCCTTTCTTGTTAGAAGAGATAGTCTTTGGATGCCTTGCACTCTATTTGCCTTTGACTCCTATAACAAAATACTTTCAGGAGTTGGTATAGAATATAACAAATGATGGATTGGCCCGCTTCTTCTTCCATGGCATAAAGTTTGTAGGGAAAGTCAAGTTAGGATTGGTCGCTTAGGTTTAAAGTATGAGGGAGGTGGAAAGATTTGTGTTTTCACTATATTATGTTATGTTAATCAAGGCTTGTTGGCTCTATTGCATCAGTGGTTAGCTAAGTTATTAGCAAAACTACCACTGGATGGAACATGTAACCAACTTAAGCCTCTAGATTACTTAATTGGAAATTTAAAATGTTGATCTAAAGTCCAAGAATTTAGTAACATTGCAACCCTTATTACCAACTTTGAAGAAAAAAGCATTGGAGTGGACAACAATAGTTGACAAAGACTTTACAAGAATCAAAGTTTGCATGTTTGAATCTCCTATATTGGGACGCATAATTCTCTAAAATTATTGAGGTATCCCATAATGTTTTGGAAGTAGGAACAGATGGAGTGCTAAGCTAGGAGCCACCTTATGGTTTTTTTAGCAGGAAAACATAAAAAATACTCCACATAAAAAAATAAATTCTATAATGTAGTTCAACAACAGTTTTTGTTCTATTCTCTAATCAAGAGGTTCTTAAATATTTGAATTCACTATAAAAATTAATTCACGTTATGCCAAATGAATGAGTTATTTCAAAAGTCTGGTTTTGTACTGAAGCATAGACAAGATTTGATATCAGGTGGATGACTTTTAAGCCCTATGATTTTTTTATCATAATTAAGAGTGTCAATTTGACATACTCAAGGAGACCTACGAAGATTATCCCAACTTTAGGGTAACTTACTCGACATTATGAGAACCATCAAGACTATCATATAATAGATGGATATTGTTTCAAGATTGTAGGTTGTCCTAGCCTAACAGTACCATTAAAGACATCATGATTAGAGAAATGTTGGTGGTCTTACTAGAAATTTTTGGTAAAATAAGATCATTAAGATTGCGAAACATAAATATTAATGGCAAAGTCTCAAGAGGGATATAGCATATATTGAAGATCAATACAAAAACCTATGGTGTTACAAAACAATAAAAATAGAATCCAGATCTATACAGCCTTGTGAAGTAGTTAACAAAAATTTAGAAAAATTATTTAAGTGTGTTGTAGCAATAATAGCTGTTGTGACGTCATGCCACAAACAAAATTTGCATAAAATAATTCTATCAATTTTCAATATTTTTCTGCTACAACAACAACAACAACCAAGCGTTACTCCCACTAGGTGGGGCCGGCTACATGGATCATTTATTTTCATTGCTCTATCAATGAACAAATTCTTATCTAAGTCTAAGTAACTAAGATCACTCCTTATAATTTCTTGCCATGTTTTCTTTAGTCTCCCTCTTCCTCTTTGTACATGGGCAAGATCTAATAACTCGGATATTCTAACTGGAGCTTCAATCGACCGACAATTTATATGTCCAAACCACCTAAGCTGAATTTCTCTAAGCTTATCCTCAATTAGTGCAACACCAATTTTATTTCGGATATACCTATTTCTCATTCTAAGAGTCTTTTTCTTTACCTGAACATGTCAAATCATATGAGCCTGTAAACTCTTTTACACAACATATTATGGGCTTGCATCATGGGATCATTAAGAAAATAAGTATTAGCAAATATACTTTATAAGAAATTGATAGATTGTCATAGGTGTCCACAAAAAATTTTCAAATGTTATGTAATGATTCCGATAATGCCTGACCGATTCCCACTAGAGGTTATCAACAAGCTACAACTACTAAAATCTAAAAAAAATTGGTCAAATGTGCACGTCTTATAGTTACCACAAAATCCTAGAATTAATCTGACTTTCAATATTTTTGATGTGGCAAAACACTAGGAATTAGCGGTAATACATAATAAGCAATTCGAGCTTTCTATTCTCTCAGAAAGTGAACGTACACTTGAGTGTCTCCCAACCAAATCCAAGCAAAAAGAGTTGATCGAGCAAATTGTTGATGACCAAGAAGCATTACTTGTAATCGAGGATATCAACGATATTTGAATCGATAAAACGGATTACCTTACGTCCATTAACTGATGCATGTGTTACCATCAGAGATGAACTGTGACAAACTAAATGAAACAAACAAGAGAAGTACCATAATAGAGTTGATTTTTACTTGACGAGGTTGAGTTTTTTTTTACTCTTGGAGGATTAGAACAAATATCCATGGAGCCCGTTATGATCGAGTTTACAAAAAATGCATTACAACAGACTTCGTGCTCCCTATTGATTGAATTGAGTCAGTCTATATTTCATCCAATTGATCGAGCTTATTCAATCATTTTCATTTTTTGTTTAGATCTTATTTAGATCAGTTTGGGTCGAGTCAATTATATTTGATAGAGCCTGTTTAATTAGATCAATTAGTCTGTAACTAAATCACTTTCGATTCAAGGAATTGAGTTGCAGTCCATGACTCTGAACCAAATTAAATTCTAGAAGGAAAAAGTTAAGACCTGTGATGAACATCTAATCTTCTTTTATTAATTTCAGAAATTCAAAACTCAACACAAATCCACTTACATCATAGCCTTTTAATTTAAATTAATTCAAATCAAATCCTAGAAAATAATTGAACTTTGTGAATTCCTATTCTAGCCACAATGCCCTACATCTGGTTCAGTCCCCATTTCATAAAACAAATTCCATGAGGCCTACAATTTCCTCTGTGAAGACAACATCAATTTAGGCACCCACATGCCATGAAGCCTTTAGTCTTTATGCGTGGTTCAACCTTCTTTCATCCTACTCTACCCATTGCATTGGGGACTTCTCCCTTGAAGTTGTTATGAAGGCCTACCCTTCCCAAAAATATGACTGTTAATTTCGCTCGAAGATAATATATCACTCAAAAGTTGAATCAAATTTTACACATGACTAGACTAACTAGCTATTTTAATGGCTCGAGATTTTTATCAATCCAATATTGAGCTGATATAGAATCGAATTGGGATGGTTCAAAATCAAATAAATTAAAAAATAAAAAATATTATGTATATATATTTACACACAATTGAATTTAGTATGTTAATTTTTTTTGTAATATTTTAATAAAATACTTTATTAGAATTTTCTGTATAAATTTTATATTTAAACAATACTGATCGTAGATTAATTTTCTTTGTTTTTACTTTCAAACATTAAATCAAGACAAATGCTATAGTTTAAGCTGATTGAATTAAAAAATACATTTATACATAATATTTAGTTAAAAAATTAAAAATTAATCGAAAGTCAGATCCACTTTGGTTCAGATCGAGCTTGACTCGATAACAAATGCGCCAAACCTAGCTCAGATCAAACTCTTCTTTTTCATTGTTTGGATCGAAATGAGATCAAATCGAAAAATTCCAATTCAATCTTATGCTAAGATCGGATAGGCTCAAGATCAAATCATTAATAGTCCTACCCCAAAACTTCTCCCTTAGTCAAAGCTTCTCTGCATTGTTTCTGCCAACCTGCAATGTCAAGTAGCATGTAGAGGCCCATCCATGTTACACTCTGCAAGTTCCATTTGGTTGCTTCCATCTATAAGGACACTATTTAAGTGTCAACTGCGATGCACGTTCGATCCTGTTCTGCTGGCGAACTCGTACTTGCGACACAACGCGAAATTTTGTGTCCAACAAGCATCGTCGCCAAACAATGAAGACTTACATAAACCCTAGCTATTATCTGAAGAATTACAAAATATCCCTATCTCCCACGAGTTTCTTTCTTCTTTGCTTCTCTATTGTGAAGGTAACAAGGAGGTTTCTTCATTAAACCCTTCATCATCAAGCTACAAAAAAGGTAAGTAGATCTTTTCAATTTACTTTCGGCAACAACCCATTACAACAAAATATAGTCATTATTATTGGTAATTTGTACATTCAAAATTCAGCTTTTGCCGATATAACTGTGCTCTATTGAAAAGCTATCTATCCCATTAGAACTGTTTCATTGCAAGTTTGAGCGAATGTCAAAATCTCATTGAGTGAAACTAATTCCTAGAATAATTTGTGAGAACCCAAATTTCCAACTCAATATTTCAACAATTTTGAGAATTTTAGACAGCCCTAATATTGTAGGTGAATTTTAATTTACCTTCAATCTAATTTGAATTATGAAATCAAGCAAGAGTTGGTGAAATTTTAGATGCTTGATTATTACACTATCAGCTTCTAATTAAACTAGCCATCTTTTGCAGAAATTTACCAATGATAACTTGTTGATCTCAAAATGTAACTTTGGCATGAGACCCCAAAAATACCTAATCTCTTCAACAAGATCACGCCTCACCAAAAAGCTCATAAGTCCACATAACTATGATTGTCATGTCATGAATAGTGTTTTTTTTTTATTGGATCCTCATAGATAGTTTTAATCCAACTCTTTGAAGCGAACTTCATAAATGCTTTTTCGTAAATCATTCATGTGCAATATAATATGCACACATAACCCTAGCTTATCAAAATGCATGTGCATAACTTCTTGCCTACAGCTATGTTCGGTTACCTCATCCTTTTCATGTTCTTGTTACAATAATGTCGTATACATATTTTAATATCGCATCCTACATTCTCAGCACTAAAAGCCCCCACAACAAAAGTCTCCACAACTCTTATCATAAAGAGATGATAATTCCTAAAATCCTACAAAATTGTTTCTACGACTCCCACACATTTTTAAGGAATCTGATTTCTACAATTGTAACTGATTTAACAACAATTTCTTTAAACAAATATTCAGATGGCTCAAATTATAGAATTTAAAATAAGATTTAGGCAGTAGCATCAATAAAGCTGTATTTTGTTTCCACTTACAGAATTATATTCCATCAGACGAATCAAGGCCTCCCTGACTAACAACTCGGAACTGCTATCAAGTGCGGATGTAGCCTCATCTAAAATCAATATTGAGGACTTCTGGTACAATGCTCTCGCAATGGTTATCCTGCACTTGGAAAAGATAATCATAATTTCCACTAATGTTACATGGAAAATCCAAAAAGAAAAATTGCATAAATTAAATAAATATCTTCCACCTTTGCCTTTGGCCTCCACTTAACAGAGAGCCCCTTGGTCCAATGTTTGTTTCATACCCATGTGGAAGTTGTCTGATGAACTCATCAGCATTGGCAATCCTCGCAGCATTCTCAATGCACTTCATATCTAAACCTCTTGTTGCGTCCTTGTAGCCAATATTTTCAGCAACGGTTCCTGAAAATAGCATCTATACACAAAGAAGTCATTGAAGTCTACGAAAAATAATTTTGTACAACAAAAAGTTCTTAATGTAGAACTAAAGAATAGAAAGGGACAAAGGGGAGACAAGGAAAGAATTAGAGAGACAATTGAGAAAGTAATTTTGTTCAATTTGTTAATCACAAAGATCTAGGTCATACTTATAGAGTTTCAGTAAAGAAAACAAAAACTAAATGATGATAACTATTAAAAATTAATAAAGATATCAACTAATTCCCATTAATTCCTGAAATCTAAATGATACTAACAAATTCTCCTCTAATTCTCAAAATCCAAATAAGCTTTCCCGCCTTCTTTTATGGCTAGAATAAACATAATGAATATGTTGGTAGGCTGATTGCTCTCATTCTCTGCCCACTGAAGAAAATTAACTCCAACAAGATTGATTGCAAATAGATATCAAAGGACATGTAGGTCCAATCTTTTGCACCCATCCGCAATAATCCAAGAAGAATCCAATGCTTGATGATATTGCCATTGAAAAAGATAACACCGAACTCCACAATTAGCTATGCTCCCAATCCCATCATCGAGACTTCACGAACGATGATCCTTTTCGGTTCAATTCCAATTTGTCGGGCATCATGTCTCTCCCCTTTGAATTCTTGATTTTACGGACAGCTTCACTTTGTTAGAATTGCTTTTGATGGATGCCTTTGTTGTAGTACTTCGTGATATGTTGTCAGAGTTTTGTTTGTATAAGTCTAACAACCTTTTCATAGATCTACGAATAGGTCCAATTCAAGCCTTCTTCCTTGATTATTTAGCTCTTGCCATTCTTAGATGTCTTCGAGGTTGTAGCTCACCACCAATTCAACAATGGGCAAAACAACTAGTTCCACAAGGACTCCTCGCCTCCATAAACAAGAGATATGGCATTTTATCCATTGCGGTGGTCATGCTGGGAGTTTATTGGTCTATCTAGAACCAACTCCTTCAAGGCATTTCTTTGGGCATTGAGAAATTTCTTATTTTATGCTTCAGCTTTTCCAATGGTTTGTGGATGACAAACTACAACGATAGTGGGAGCACAAGCCTCAAATAGGTGAAGGCCGCACCATTGTCGCATATAGGCTAAGTGGGATTCCAAAACACCATATGATATGACTCCAAAATGAAGTTTTTAACTGGCCCTTGTGCGATGTGGTATTGCTTTGGTGTAACATCCAAAAATTTGATTGGTGAATTTAAAAATTAGAACTGATTTGAACTTTAAAAAAAAAATTTGGACCTAGAATAAATAATTGTGGATCTATTTATATGGATAAGAAAGTAGGGGGACTAAATTATAATTTTCCTTATACATATATATATACATATATATATATATATGTATATATATTAGTTATGATCGGGGCAGCCAGCTGCCACCGCCCTTGCCTTCCCTCTCTCCTCTCTGCCGTGTGGCAGAAAGAACCAAAAATAAAAAACAAAAGGGATTAAATAATCCCTGCTGTTGTGCGCCCAAGTCTCTGTCGCTGTTTTTCCGCCCAATGCAAAGCAAGATCAACAATGGCTGCTGCTGGGGAAAAACCGAGGGACAAAAAAGACGAAACATAGAAAGAGGAAAAAGGAGGGGAAGATGAAGAAGAAAAAGAAGAGGAAGAAAACGAAAGCTAGAGAGAGAATTCCGAGCATTGTTTAACAGTATAATCGGCAGATAATTCTTTTCCTAAAATTAATGTTGAATTACTGTTATGTTGTCAAAATAATTTAATGTTACGAGAATTTGAGAAATTGTGATATGCCATATTTTCTATTATTTGGACATAAAAATGAGATGAATTTAATGATCTGTGAGGTGATGTGGTATTATTAAATATTTGTATATCAAGATCCGACGAGGGCAGAAAGTTGCCTATTATGTGTTATTCCGACGAGGGCGGGGAGTGTACGCCGGGTGACGTCCTAAAATGGAATCACTGATATAAGGTGCGGCTTCTGTCAAGGCTCTTAGGATAACAAATTAAAGAAATTTTCGTCAGGCTTCTACGTGAAAGGGTATGAAAATAACAGATTCACATCACGAAACAGAATAATATTATGTTATTACGAAATAAAGTGAGTTCAACAATATGTGGACAAGTTATGTTTTATATTTATGTGAAATATTATTGGGCATTCCATGATTTACTTGTATCATTCTAATTTGATATCTAATATTTTTTATTATTCCCGTTATACTGTGATTATTGAGATATTTTTTTACCTACAGAATTTGTATTAACAAACTCCTGTCACAACAAGAAATGGATGTTTTAAATGATATGAGGTTAAATTTTAAGTCCGACGCCTCAGTTGCTGGTGGCTCGGCCCAATGTAAAAGGACGGTCGAGTACCGGCAGCCGAGATGTTACATTTGGCCTTTATTTATGTAGTTCGTGGCTAGAAGTAAGAAGCATTGAATAGTACTGGCTATTGGGAAAGGATCCATGAAATCCATTCCCAGATAGAAAAAGGCCAAGATATGTTAATCAATTGAAGTTCCAACAGTAAGGGTGTCTTCAAATAAAATTGGTAGTGGGAGCAACCTCTGAAAATTCTGCATGTCATGGAGCAAGTATGGCTAAGCATATCCTTGGTAGATGACCCTGAAGGCAAGCTTTGATCCACCAGAGTGAGTTTTTGCATTCACCACCATGTATTTCTCTTAAGACTTGCTCAGACCCTCTAGTTAAAGATACTTGGCTAGTGGTCTCAAATAGCAGCATTATAGAGTTTCCATTCATGCATCACATACTTGAAAGAGTTGAACTTGATCTTTTTGGCCTCCTTTTCACATTCAGGGATTCCAGTTACCTAAACATAGGAGTCATAGTCACAAAATTACAAGAGTACGACCTCACAAAGCAAGATGCTACGGGATACCTTAGTAAGATATTAAATTTTCCACATGTAAGACAAGAATAATATTTCAATGGGCATTTGTTTGTTGGGTTAAGTTTAACCAAGGTTAAATTTAATCATATAGGTCACATCATACACAAATTTCAAAACAATATTTCAAATCCTATACAACCACCAATATTGAAATCAATTTTATTTCACATTCTACACATATTTTAAAATATAAAATTATTTTTGTTTCACGTTTTATGCACCTCCCAAAATATAATTAACTTTATTTCAAAGCTATCACAAACCTCAAAATATAAAGAACACATCAAAAATTATCTTTAACCTCCTTAAGAATAACCACACAAACAAACTCATTAGACGTGGTAAATATGACATAGGAATACAGGGATTTAAACACATGATGAGTGATTTGACACATACCTTCTAACTTAGGCTAGTGGTTTAAGCAGAAAATAGAATGATGACTAAGTATTTTCAGCATTTTGATGAAGGAAAAAACTTTCATTTCATTATTTTTCTTCCCTCCATTAAGTGATCTAGGATTAGGACCTAAGTGAAAGGATAACTTTAGGAAAATTAAAGGAAAAGCTAGGAAGGTAAAAATATATACATTTAAGTGAATTTTAGCATTTCCCCACATCCTTTCTCTTTAATTCCCTTTTCTATTTCTCTATCCTATTATTCCTTTTCTTGGAGAGGAGTTCAGTGGGCATTCTAGCAGTGGAAGGGAGGAAATTCTGAACTAAAACTCAATCTTGGATAACTAACACAAGGTACGCACATGTTTATGTATATGAATTTCAAAAACTAAGTAGTAGTCAACTAATTTGAGTATACAAAATCTCGTGCAAAATGAATTATTAGACTGAATGCTTGATTTGAGCAACTTATAAGAAATTTACAAATTCTGGAACCTTTGGATGTATTTCACCATGTAAGTTATTTTTATGAACTTATATTTATGGAATTGAATGCTTGTATTCAATGAGAAATTATTGTAGTAAATTAGTATCTCTTTGTATAACTTGAAAGATAGTTAAATCTCATTAATTTGACTTGAAATTCAGATATAATATAGTTCAAAATGTTTACTACAATTTTTATAACTGATGTTTTCCCTAGTTTTGATTCTATGATTGGATTTTATACCATTTTTGATAAATTGTTAGAACCTGAGTGCTTTCTGTCATAGTTTAATATACATGCAAAAATCTATATTAAATAAAATTAGCTTTATATGAAATTTACTTTGATATTTGCAGGACTTGTACACCTATAAATTAGTATGTTAAACATCATCAAACTCACAAAAATAGATTGTTTTTTGGTTGCTTAAAGTTCATAAAACTAAATAGTTTTTTGGTTGTTTGAAATTAACCTATAAAATGTCTAGACTTTTGTTTTGACACATACTGATTGAAACTAAGTTTGTCTTGTTTGGTGCGAGGACCAAAATAATACTACTTTTAAAAAAAACAATAATAATAATAAATAACTTTTTAAATTATTCTACACAAGTTCTAATATAAAAAAAATATTATTTTACTTTACATACTAAATAAATTTTAATAAAAATATCTAATTTATTTCACATCCTAAACCAAAATATTCGAATCAAGTATTTTGGTCTAGGATGTAAAATAAAGTTAATTTTTTTATTGAAAATTATTGAGTATGTGAACTAAAATAATATTTTTTTATATTAGAATTTGTGTAGAATGATTAAAAAATTTTATTTTTTATTATTATTGTTATTTTTTAAATTAATACCATTTTGGTCCTGATTTTAGTCCTCGCATCAAATAGGGCCTTAAAGTACTAAATATTGTCCAAAGGTTACCAAAAGTAATAGTAAAAGAATTCACTTGATTTGCTACAAATTTCATATTCATCACTTGCTCTAAAAGTAAGGTTTAGGATCTAATCTTATTTTAGCATAGTTTGACATCTGGATAATGAGATAATTATGTCAAATAATGTAGTTGACCCATTGAAATGTAAGTAGATTCAACCTAAAGACTTGAACTTAAAATAAGAATTGATTATAAACAATAAGTTTTGACTTCTGGTAACTAACAAAATGAAGGTTTCTCGTTATACTCGCCCATGCCTAGCTCGAGCAAGATGCTATATGATTTGGTTAGTTAATATCATATTAAAGGTTACCCCAATAAGAAATAACAGTCTAAATCTATGCTGAGGATATGACAAACTAGATCTCAAACTGTGTAGGCCTACAGGCTGTAGTTGTGTTGAGGACTACTCCACATGTGTAAAGCAGAGGAGGCAATATAGCAAGAAACCAGGGCCCTTAAGATAATAAAAGAATGATCTAAAATGCATTAAATTCATAAGCAGAGTTTATATAAGTCGTTATTATTCATGATTAATATTTTCATGTTATTGCTAAGTTGTAATTTTGTTTAGTATCATGTTAACACCATGTACTATATGATGATGTTTATTCATGATAAAACACATGCATGTATGATTTTTATTTTGTGTGAGCTTACGTCTACTCAATTTGGAGGGACTGACTCCTTTTGGTAGGTACTGTTTCGTTAAGCTACGTATTGAGAAACACAACAAGGAGATTCAGAAAGAGTGAGAAGAGTTTTTTTTATTACTAACGGACTTTTGATGTATAAGTTTATGTCCACGAACATATAATCTATTGGGTACTTATGTTGCATGAGGTTAATGTTGGAACCATGCAATGTATGTTAAAATATTGGATTGTTCATGTATTTATTCTTCAGGTGTGATGGACTATCTTGACATGTTCTTGACCTATGAGCTATGTTGAGATAGATGTTATATTATCAATTACTTAGATAAAAATTTGTTAATTGATAGAACGTAGTAGAAAAAAAAATTCATATAGCTGACCCGATCTGGTAGGATTAAGGCTTAGTTGTTGTTACTGTTGTTCTACTTTTGTTATTTTGATTACTTGTAGTTTTGTTTCAATGGAAAAGAGTTTTAAGATGGTCATATTCTATAGATTTTCTATTATCAATTCAAAAATTTTGTCCAAGTCATCTGCCACCATCTCCTCCATCATAAGTGGGGCGATCAAGGGAAGGGAGTCACAAGGTGGCCCTTCTCCCCTAACTCCCCCACTTACGGTGGAGGAGTTATAGATGACTCAGACGAAAAAATCGAATCGATAAAAAAAAATTCATAAAATATAATAAAATCAATTATGTTGATCAAAACTATAAATAATCAAAATGGAAGTAAAAAATAGTACTAACATTGCTTTGAAACAATCCATAAATCAAAAGAACATGTTAAGATGGTTCTATCACATTATAACTTTTATATAAACAGTCCCTTATCATACAAAACATGATACAATCTTTAACATTATAAAACATAAGTTCCCTAAAAGATCATACATCCGAAGAAATAACATTATAGTTAAAAGTCAATTATACAATAAACAAAACATTGTAATGAAAGACTCTGTCACTCTTTCTGAATCTCTTTGCCCTTCCCCAATACGTGGCTTGATGAAGCAATGGCTAAAAAAAATGTTAATCTACCGACCTCAAGACAGAGTAGGCATAAGCCGACACTAAATACAAAACATGCATGCATACATTTTATTATATATAAACAACATAATATGATACATATACATAATCAGAATAAAAAATAAAAATACAATATGGCATGAACATGAAAAAATCAATCATGAACAATAGCAACTCATATAACTCACCTTGCAAATTTATTCGATCTTAGATCATTCTTTTATTATCTTAAGCGCCTTGGTTTCTCACAACATCGCATCCTATGCCTACACATGCAAAGCAAACCTCCGCGCAACTACAATCCACAAGCCAATCTGTATCTCTATATTAAAGATGGTACCTGGAGTGAAAAAAATGACTTTCCCATTTTACCCTTCTTAATATTTCCAATTAATATTATTTTCAATTTTATCTCCTCTCTCCAATAGCCCATCTCTCCTCTCTCTGCCGCCTCCCTCTCTCTCCTGCCGCCCTCCCTCTCTCTCATCTCTCTCTCTCCGCTTTCTCCCGCCCACCGCCCCCTCTGTGTCCTCTCTCTCCTGCCGCCAGCTCTCCTCTCTCTCTCCTGCCGCCAGCTCTCCTCTCTCTCTCTCTGCTTTCTCTCACTTGCCGCCCCTCTCTGTCTCGCCTCTCGCTCCTCTCTCCCTTTCCCACTCCCCCCTCTCTCTACTTTCTCTCTCCTGCCGCCCTCCCTCTATCCCCTCTCTCATCTCTCTCTCGTTGCTTTTTTAATAACTAATAAATTTTAATTATATAATAAATAATAAATTTAAATTACATATTATTTATTTTTTAAATTAATAATAATTATTGTTATTTAACAATAATATCCTCAATAATTATTAATTTTACTTTATTAATTCATAATTTTTTTATTTTTACTAATATTTTAAATTTTAAAAATTCAAAATTAAATTTAAAGTCTAACTTTTTGAATTTTACTTTAGCTTACTTGTATTGACGTCTAATTATAAATTAGCTAAAATAAAGTTAATTCATATTTATATCTATATTTAAGTTAAATTAAATTAGTTATATTTTCTGTAAGAAATGAAAATATGTAACTTTATTACTTATTCATTTTAGATATATCATTCAATTTATCTAAAACATGTATAAAATGATTATTACCTATGTTCGAACACAAAGTAATTTAACTAAAAAAATTTTAATTACATTTAGGCTACACCAAAGTCCAGTTTTAAGTTCATATCTTTTTGTATTAGTTAGAAGGCACAAATTGGATAATCTAAAAAACAATACTTTAATGTATGCTTTTCACAGATAATATTCTCTTCAGTGAAAAAAAATAGAGAAAAGTTAAGGTAAATTTCAAATTATGAAGAAATACCATAACATTCAAAAATTTAAATTTTAACAAATAAAAAATCAAATATATGAAGTACAAATTTAATGAAGATAAAAACACTTGTATTTGTGAAATAACAATTAATAATCAAATTATCAAGAAGAGTAGTGATTGAAATACCTTGAATCAACAAAATAATGACGAAATAAAAAGTGATATTATCAACAAAATTCAAGCAAGATAGCTAAAATGAAAAAAAGCTTCTAGTGTGTTGTTAGGTTGCTTCAACAATAATGACTTGCTTCATTGACCTTACGGTCGCAAGCCGAATGAGATGTGAGAACCATAAAATGACAATACCCCTGATTTTCTTTCGAAAGCGACACAAGTGACTTCCCACCGGCAGCCCACTAGCTGGTCAACATCCTTTCTAGTGAGAGAGGGAACTCTGGTTTCAAGCAAGCAAATGACAACTGGCGAATGCTCCCAGATTAAAGCCTATAAATGGTGTCGTGAGGTCAGCCTTTTAACCCCACACACATTCCAGAAGAGTGCTTTAATTATTAGGAGGATGAGCCAACCTCTCACCTTCTTCCTTCGATTATCAAGGCCAAAAGAGTGCACTAAGCATTTTCTTTTGTTCTCTAGAGGTTTAATGGGCTGATCTGACTCCAAGGAATCTGGAGTGACAACTTCCCGCTTGGGTTTAGATTTCTTCTTCTTGAATTTCTTGTGCAGTGTTTCAGGTAAATTTCCCAACATGCTGCTATTACTTTCCACTAAAAACTGTTGTAAATTCAATGCTTGAACTGTTGAAAAGATCATAGAAGCACCGTCCTTGAGAAGAGTAGATTGGTTTTCATATAGTATTCGTCCTGAACAGTCGCGTCTAATGGGTGAAATATCCCTTGAAATGGTCCTATCACGAGTAAGCTGTCCCGCATTCTGTTTGTCATCTTCCAATGAAATTTGCTTCGAATCTGCTGCCTGGACAGCTGGATCAATCATAGAAACATTTTCCTTGGGTTGAGTAGATGGATTTTCATATATTTTTGTTCCAATCAATCACTTATAATAGGAGAAATAGCCATTTGAATTGGCTTGCACAAGCTGTTTCCACAATCAGCAGCAGTCACGTCTTCTTTTGGAATCTGCTTTGAGTCTACATCCGTGGCAAAGGAAACCTCACCACCGTCTCCATTGGTTTGTGTAGATAGATTTTCATATATGCTTTAATCTGAATGGTCACTATATGAGTAAGCTATGGGCTGAACAACCGACTTTTGTAGCTAAATTCCAATAGCCTGGACTGCGCTGTGATGTTGCTAATCCGCTCCCAAATCCAATTTCTTCGTTTTGGGTAGCCACCTAGTAACACCCCTGAGCTGTGGCGGCTATGGCCAGCCATCCACACTAGCACCGGCTCTTTCAGAAGGCTCCTTAGCCATATCCTTGGTTCCCAGAGATTGGCCAATGCCAGAGCCTTCAGGCTGGCTAGCAATCAGCCCCCCTCTATTTTGCCTTCGCCTCCTGTTGGACACTATGGGGGGTCCATGGTCCCAATTTTCCTTCTTACTCCTCAAAGATTCTAGGCTGATCTGTCTCCCAACACCACTTTCTTTTTTATAATACTATATTCCCCTTTAGGTACTTCAACATCCATTTTTTAATTGTTATTGCCATTTGTTCAACATCCATTTGTTTAGGTACTTCAACATCCATTTGTTGATTGTTATTTTGCCTTCGCCTCCTGTTGGAGGCTATAGGGGGTCCATCGTCCGAAATTTCCTTCTTGCTCCTCAAAGATTATAGGCTGATCTGTCTCCCAACACTACTTTCTTTTTGATAATACTATGTTCCCCTTTAGGTACTTCAACATCCATTTGTTGATTGTTATTGCCATCTTTCTTCACATGATTGTGTTCATGATCTTTTGTCAGGTTCAGGCATTGGATGATTTTATGGCCAACCATCCCATAAGTGAAACAAAGAGATGAAATGCCTTTATACTCAAACCTCTGATAGTGCCTCTCTGTTATGCCTTGGATCCAAGTTCCCCGATGTAAAGGATTCCTCATATTAATTTTGACACACATGAGCAAATAGCCCCCCGATCTTTTGATTGTGAAGTGTTCCACCATGATGGGTGTACCTGCTTTTGCAACAATTGTGACAAGTGTTTTCTGTCCCTACAACTCAATAAGTAGCCTTGGCAACCTCACCCAAAAAGGTGTCGTCGTGATCGCACTAGCCGATGCTCTAAACTCTGGTGTCCACTCATCAAATCCAACTGTCTGGCCAGCAGTGCTCCAAGGTTCCCCAAGCAAGACCTCATTCTTGTCCTCCCTTGACAAGCTAATAACAAAGTACCCATACCCCACATCGATCATCTTGAAGCCTTTGAAGGTACCCCATTTCCTTATAGCCTCGGTAGAGACAATGTGGAAAGCGATCCTCCTTCCAAAGATCCTTACCATAAAAGCAAATTTCCATTCATCAGTTATATGCTTAGCCTCCGCTTCAATAATAACTACATCTCCTTTATATGACATAGCCTCTTTGACAATGTCTTGGGACAAAGGAATCCCACCTCCAGTTTTCATGGCATCTTGTGTACCTTTTCCATTGACCATGTTGGCATAGGACACACCTTTCTTCATATGATCTTGACGCATAGGAAAGGGATTGGTGGACTTTTGCCCTCTAACATAATGGTGTTCGAAGTTATTGCCAGCTGTATGCATGTTTGCCCTCTCTCCAGATCCACTCAGTTCTGATTTTTCTAGCACATTCTCACTGAATATGGCCTTGGCATTTTGACAAACACTTGGTGGGCATCCATTTGTTATGTTGAAAAGCAATGAATTGGCACCACCATTGAACACCATTGAACTCCATTGTGTTAGTGGTGGGGACACAGATCAGCATCGAATTGGATGGCTAACATAACATTATGTACTGAATCAAAATTCAAATTCAAATTAATTAGAGCTATTACAGATTTTCATATTAGCTTTATTTAGATTTGATTTGATTTGATCCAGAGCATATCTGGAAAATTTGAAGACTCACCACATTTGGAGCTGATCTCATTTTATTGTAATAAAATTAATTCCATATTTGCTTTTATTTATTTGATATTTTATTTTCTGCATTTAATATTGTATTTTCAAATTTCTACATGAGATCTCTCTATATAAAGAGGTCGCCTTGCGCCGCGCAGGCAGGCCTCGCGGTCTTGCGCGCTGAGTGGCCCATGGTGCTTCGGACAAGATACTGCAGAAACTGTACAGCACCTGCGAGCGGAGCGAGCCTTCGGTTGGCTGGTATGTTGAGTGCGCAAAGGTTTTTTTTTTTTTTTGAAAAGTGGCGATAAACTAAGCCAATTGAGGATTCTCAACCAAAGTTCTAACCTTACCCTTTCCTCACCGGAATATCATACCCTTATAACCCGAGTCTTAGCTATTGAGAAACTCAAATATAATTTCAATTCATCAAAATGCAATATACAATGCAAC
>KZ451917.1:722660-741417 GCA_002786265.1 Apostasia shenzhenica
CAGGCCCGTCCGCGCCCACCCGCAGGCACGCCTGCGCCAGCCCGCGTGCCCTCTTGTGCTTGCGCCCGCGCGCCATTTGCGCTTTCGATCAGATAGTTACTCATCGTCAATGACTCTTCTCCGATTCAAATCACTCGTAAATTCTTTCTCGAACCCCACTAAGTTGATCATTTGACTCCAACACAAATTATTCGCTTGACTTGGGTTATTTATTTGGTTCTAATTGTGCGACCCGATATTTTTTTTGTGTTAATTACTGTTGGATTTAATTGTGAGACGATTGTCCTAAATTCCTGAACCTCATATCTGATTTATTGAATTTAAATTGACACCCAAATCTAAGTTGATAAATTATTATTTATCATACGATCTAGTTTAATTTTAATTTTAAAATATCTAAATTTACAGAAGTCAAAATCTTATTTATCATATAATGTATCTAGAAAATATTTTTCTCTTAATTAAAATAATTTGCTAATCAATTTCGCTAAATATAAATATAAATATCATTGGCATCTTTTTTCGTCCCGCATCAGTTATGAAACTTTCCCCCTTCCAATTGCATATCATATGGAGAGCCCTCCCTCACTGAAACATTTCCACAAACAATTGGAGTGCTCCGTCCCTACAAATTGTTGGTAGCAAATTGAGATTGCTAGAGCTGAGAATCCTGCACAAAAATTAGGCCTTTTTGGCCTCTTCCTACTTCAGCACTGTTTATAGCATCCACGCACTTCATATAACAACTTATGTCCACCAGATTGTGGCCACACTCCCGAGCTGCTGGGTGGTAAGAAGTCATACCTTTGAGATGATCGGTAACCATCAAATCAACTTCAGCAGGCCAAGTGCGAAGGGGACTGGCGCATGTTTGCTGATTATGGCCAATCAGCCCTCCAAGTGCAACTTCATCTAAATGTATTTCATCTTTTTCAGTCACCTGAGGAGTGCTAGAATTGGCCTTGTCTTGCTCCAACCGGCTGTCCGAGGAAAACAACAAATTGGTGGTAGCCTGTGGTGCTGGTGTTTCATCCACCGAAGAGTATAGCTTCCGCTCTCACTCAATGTCGCCATCATATTCTTCCATGAGCATTTGGGATTGTACTTGAACAGTGTTCACCTCAGCGTCCAAGAGCAGAGACTTATTGGTTGCATCGCCAGCAAGCTCTACCAACTTCACCACCTCCTCGATTGTTGTCACAACAAGTCAATCCCATTCCATCTCAGCTTCAACGGCTGATTCAATCGCCCGTCCCACCACAGCGAGGAGTTCTACTGTCAACGTAGTCAAAAAGGTTGTGTCTAAACCAGCAGAATCTTCTGCTGAAGTCCCTCCATCCTTTTCCAGTGGTTGCCAGCAATGAGGGGCTGCAGCCCCACCTTGTTTCCTCCATAGATCGCTCATCCGAATGTCGTCTTCTAATTTGATTTGTTTTCATCTCAATCTCCAGAAAGACGACTTTCGGACAATCTTTTCGAAGCCTTACATAGCTTCCAGGATTATATCATGAAATGCCATGTAAAGCTGAGAAAAGAAATCGAAGAAGCATGATCATGGCCATTTGTTGCAAAAACTATACACGAATTCCTTGTATTTTTTTTAACAATTAGCAAGGTAGAATAATCCACTTAGAACATGAGTTTATCTATTAGAAATTTTTAACTCGTCCCTTGTTACTGTTGTCTAGATAAAACCTACTGTATTTATAAAAAAGAAAAAACAAACTTACTGTATCCTGTGGAACCAGAACTATATGCTCCCTTAGACTTTTCAGCTTCACTTCCTTGATATCATGGTCGTCCAGAAGTATTTGCCCTGTTGTATCATAGAAATATAAGGTTGTAAAAGCAAAAAAACCAAGCAGTGTCTGTTAGGATAAATATAAGTTATTCTGCTAACAGAAATATCAAAAGCAAGTTCATGCCTAATCTCCATGAAGATAATATCAAATCTTACAGACAAGAAATTAAGAGCAAATGATAGATTGGCAAGACGTTCAAAAAATAAAGAAATGACCATACAACTAACCACAAAGAGGATCATAAAGGCGAAGAAGCAACTTGACAAGAGTCGACTTTCCTCCTCCAGATCGACCAATAATAGCAACCTTTTCACCAGACTTGATATGGAGATCCAATCTGTTGAGAACAGGAGGCATATTGTCCATATATCTGAATGTAACACCACAAAATTTGATGTCCCCACTAACACAACATAGATCACCTGCATTTGGCTTCTCATCTACCTGTAAGGAAATGAGCATGATAATAAGTAGCCATGTAGCTACACAATGGATTCATAAGCATTGCAAAACCATGACTCCTCAAGGAAATATAGATTAATTTTAACCTTGACTCCTCAAGAAAACTAACATATAAAAGTTCCTTTTATCAGAAGAACAGAGCAAAAACATTTGGAAACTAATGCATATACAGAGGACTTTCTGGCTCAGGTATGCTCTTTCACATTTAGCTAGAGAAGATGCATCATCTCTCCCTCAACCATGCAACTGCTATCTTATAATCAAACCAATAGAGAAGAAACAAAATTCTTATATGAGGCAAAAGAGCAAGGAAAAAAATGACAAGAAAATCCACACGTCATGAAACTTTTAATAAACTAAATGAAATTAAGTTGTAAAATGTGCCTTGAATTCATTCTTAGACCACCTCTCTCAATTATTCAATCCCCAGCATTTCCAAGGTCAGGATTCAAAACTACCAGTTGCTGCCAAGGTCAAGGTCCTGAGGTCAGGAAACTTCAAGCTCTTTACCACAAACAGGATCATCGAGGGGTTAGGTCTTCCAGGGGACTTTAATTTCTAGAGAATTATGTACGAAACCCAAAGCCCTTTCCATGGAAGTTAGGCCTATAGTGTAGCCTCAATTGCAAATCCATTGGTACTCTTTTGTGCAAAGTAAAGTTCTCTTGTGCACTTCCATGATTTTTCTTGCCAAAGTTTCGAAGTAAAATATCCGGCCTGGTTCTCTTTCTAGTTTTGTTTACTTCTAGATATGTTTGTTGCTTCTTTATATATGATTCTACCGTAACAAACAAGCATTAGAGCATGAGTTTTTTTTTTAAAGTTCTTGGAGAGGAAGGCTACCATGAAGTACAACATTGAGAAGCTTGACAGATCCACAGGATTTGCATTGTGGTAAGTCAAGATACGAGCATTTAACTGGGCTTCAATAATGCCTTGCTGGAAAAGGATGGCCAGCATCTTTGACAACAGTGGAGATGAAAGGTCAGAAGGCCAAATCCGAGATCAGCCTACATTTGACAAAGATAAGATGCCCGAAAACTTGATAGCTGAAGAGAAGATAACAGACCAAAAGGCCAAGTCTAACATTAAGTAACATTCAACAAATGAAATCCTACAAGATTGCCTAAAGAAGAACATGGTAGCAGCATTATGGAACAAGCTAGAGCTGTGTAATGACTAGAAGCCTGAAAAACAAGTTTTATGTATGATCAAGAGATCAAAATGGGGTGCGATAAACTCTTCGAGACCTGTCCTCATAGAAAAACAGTTGAAGGCTTTCCCCAAGAAAAGAAAAGCGTCCTCTCTTAAGGAACTTTCCTTGTGTAAATGTATAAGCTTTTATATCCAACTTATACTAATCTTTAGGAAAGAAGACTCAAAGTTTGGCAAGGAGCCTCAAGTAAGGAAGACAGCAAAACAACAAGTTGTAAGGAATGACATTCGAGTAAAGGAACCTCGACGAGAACCCAAGGAAAGGAACCTCGCCTTATGGAAGTCTAGGACCAACAACAAGAAGCCTAAAGACATCAAGCATTAGGAAGTGAAATAGTGAAAGAAGAAAACTCGGAAGAGGGAAAACAACGTGCCAAGGCACTAGATCTTCATTTAAGAGATGAGGGCTCGTATTAATGGGAAAAGGTTGGAAAGAAGCCTCCGAAGCACATAAAGGTTCCCAAAAAGTAAAACGGGAACTCCACAAGAAATCCGATGGGACCTCAAGGAACTCTCTAAAAGAAGGCACTGGACCTCAAGCAAAATGAGTGAGTAGGTATACTGCGAATATAGGGTATTAACTAGGCCGTCAACAAGACAATTTTGGCTAAATTTAAGTCAAGTTGAAATCAACTTGAATTACAAAAAGTTGACTTGAAATTGACTCGAAATAAAAAATATTCAATATAGAGTCAATTCAACTTGATTTTCGGTCAATTCAAAATCCAAATTGAACCACCTTGAAATAACTATTTGTATTTAAAAATAATAATTAGAAAAGATGACTTGATGGGATAAAACCCATGACCACTTTGAGGATTCTAAACTCAACCATCATACCAAATACAACACCAATCATAAAATAAATGGAAAAAATATTTAACATATTTACAAGTCAACTTGAAAATAATTTGGAACAAGGCACAACTGACTAGAAATCGTCTCGTAACTCAACTTGAGTCAAAGATATGTCTCAAAATTGTTAAATTTCAGTTTGAGTCAAAAGATGAGCTCATTAACATCGAGTTTCGAGCTATTTTTTATCAATTCGAGTCGATTGCCTGCCCTCCTTCAACCACTTCCTTAGCATGCTGGCCCGCAACTCTATCCTCAAGCTCACGAGTACACGCATGGAGATCACCCACATGTTCCTTACTTTAGGCCCTCTAGGCATGAAAAATCCTGGGAAACTTATAATTAATCTTCGAATTTCAAATGCTAACATTAAGCTCTCAGCTCCATACAATCAACCTATTCGAGGAGAGGTCTCTAGTTGGAGCCAAACTGGATGAGGTGCCTCGCCTTCGAGCCAAAGAATTCACTTAAAGCCACAGAGTTGAACACTTTGCTAAGCCAAATCGACATATAGGTCCTCCCCTTCCTATTATCGCACTAGGTGTACCGACTGCCCTCCTCCTAAATATCAAGTAGGTCATCGAGGGCAATGAAATTCAAAATAAGTGTACTTGTTATGATATCTGGTGACTCCTAAGCCTCCTGACGTGTTAATCCATAAACTCGAGGCTGAGCACCTTGTTCACCAGGTCTAATAGCAATACCACGTCCCCGTCCCGATGCACCTGCAGTTCCACCCCTACCACCAGATGTGGAAGCTATAGAAGCTGGAACTGACTCTTCACCCCTTGTTGTTATCTTTCTTGGACATACTCTGGAAAGATGACTGGTGGGGACACCACAATCGACCGTTGATTCGTTCCTGGCAGAGTTTAACGTCGACAGCCGAGATCTAGCCATACTGCTTCGATCTGGATTGATTGACTATTAGGACGGATTTGGAAAGATGGATGCTGCAGATCATTGACTCGATGGATTGAAAATCTCCTATTCATTTTAATTGATTGGAGATTCCATTTTGGCGTGATTTTATTTCTCGCATTTATTTGTATTAGTTGTTTCTATTTCAGAGATCATTATTTTAGGCATGTTATCTAGTATTTCCTCGTTTGTGTGAGAAATTTATTACATTACGTATTTTTTCTTTATTGAGTTAGTCTGTATGGAGGCCCATATAAACGCCTCCATGTAGCTTTTATTTTTCTTAATGCTGAATAAATCTGATTTGTGTTTCTCTTGGAATTATTTGATTCTGGAATGAATCGATATCCTGGATAGGGAAGGGCTTAAGCCTTGGGTGAGCATCCCTAAACTCCACCCGCTCCAGCTCCTCCCCTCCGGACTCAATTCCATTCATCTTGCACCCTCCATCATTCACATCGACTCCTCCTCATCCCCTCCGTCGACTAGCCAGCGTGCCTGCGCCCAGTTCGTTGACTCCGATCTGCCGTGGATGCATCGTCGTGCACCGACAATACCGCCTACGCGACGACAGCTTTGCACGACGTCCTCATACAGTTCCTGCTCTCCGACCGCGCGCGCCCCAGCACCGACCGCGCGTCCCCCAGTCCCGCCTGCGAGCGGCTGCGCTTCGCAAGTCAGCGCCGCCCCTGCCCGCGCGCGCTCCCGAGCGCTCTGCCTGGGCGCCTCCGGCGGCACGCTCTGCCCGCGGGCTCCCGCACGCTCCTCCAGCGCCCGACCAGCGTCCGCGCCGCCTGCGCTCGCCCGGGTCCGCGCCTCAACTCCGCGCGCCGTCGCCCTCACCCCTGTCATGCGCAACAACTCACGGCCTAGCCCTAACTCTTGGAGGAATTACAACTTAGTCCGTGAAACTTTCTGACTCAGGTACGAATTTCAATAAAACCTTTAATCTGGTAAAATCGAATAATCTGAATTTTTCTTCTCTCTTGTGATTTGCTCGAACTTGTTTCACTTGTGCGACCTTTCATTATTGAGTGATTTTCATTTACTGTTGGTTAAATATTGTGAGATCCCTAATCCTGTTCCCCGTTTCTGACTTGTTCAAAACCGGATTGCGCTCTAATCTGAATTGGTAATTTCTCAATTACCTTCGATCGAATTTATTTAAAATTTTAAAAATAATTGGTTTTGCGGACTTAATTAATTTCTCAGTCATCACAATTATTCTCTGATATTCAAGCATTACTTTGTGAAAAAAAATCTGTTTTATAAAATTGCTGATCTCTAAACTGCTTTATCATTTATCTGTCCCGCATCAATGACCCACTTCACGACAACTGAAACAGGTCTTATCTCCAGCTCGACATACCCCTCCATGAAGTTTCCCGCAAGTCTGACATCTAGGTCTTCCATAACTACTAGTACTTGCAGACACAGAAGCTCCACCTGAACTAGACCTCTTTGATGCCGATCCTTGGTAAGCTTTAGATGCCATAACTTTGCGCTTACCTAATGCTTCTCTTCTGGCTTGACTGATCCTGTTCTATCACTGTCGTTGTTTCTAGCACTTTAGAATACACCATATGTTGAAATGGCACATCTGCTCGAATTGACGGTCACAATCCTGTGCGAAATAATCGACATTTGTCTTCTTCATTAGGCGCAAATTTTGCTAATGTAGTGAATTTGGACTCATATTCTGCCACTGTCATTTCTCGTTGTACTAGATGGCTTAATTCCCTTCTGAATTTATCACGAGCAGATAATGATATATAGTTCTCCAGAAAGGCTAATAAGAATTCTTCTCATGTGAGAATCTACAGATCTACCACTAAAGAAAAGTCTATGATATTCGGCACACCAATTATATGTTGTACCATCAATAACAGTGGCAGCTAAAGATACTTTACAATCTACTGGACATCTGATTCCCTCAAACACTTTTTCTATCTTGCCAATCCATTTTTCTGCAACTAACGGATTAGTGGTACCTTCAAAATGCTCAGGCCTCATTCGTTGGAACAGCTCCACTACTCTTTTCATGTAGGCCTCCCCACCTTGAATCTGAACTGGCTGTGGTTGTTTAGTATTTACCTTCAGTCTTTCAGCTATTGCAGTCACCACCTGATCCAATTATTTCTTATTCAATAATGCTTCTTGATCCTGGCTTGCTTCTTGTTTTGCAGGATGCCCAGTACTACCAGAAGGTTGACCAGTAGACATTCTCCTACAATCATGGTCGGTTAGTATAACATAATATAGACATATTGAGTTATTGCCTACCTAGCAGGTAATGTGATTGTGTGATCCCCAACAACTCGTTCCCAAGATTCATCTTTCCATAAAAAAGATAAAACTATGCTATGATACCACTCTGTGACGTCCCCCTTACGGGACACCACGTGTGACATCCCCCTTACGGGACACCACGACAATAAACTTTTAACATAGGGGAGATTATACATAGAAATATTTAACTTTAACAAAACAGAACTGTTTATCTCATACATCGGAAGCAATATAATTTAATAGATAAGCTGAACTATAAACAACATGTTTAACACACTCTTATCTATTCACAGACAATAATTACATCTGATTTTATACAATATAAAAAGATCAAACCGAAATAAAAATTCCCCCTGATTTAGTGCTCGTAGACCTCTCGTGTGCCTAATTCTTCACCAGTACCTACCAATAAAGGCATCAGTCCACCGACCCCAGGACTTGTTAAATAAAAATTATTTATAAACAAACATGCATTATTCTTTCATATCAACATCAACAATAAATAGTCAAGACAATTTGACAGTCATAACAAATATGCTGATGTCACATTAGCATGCAATATTAATAATACGCTACAAAACCATTTCATTCTTTAATCTTTTATCTTTTAGGCCCTGATTTCTTAGATTATATCTCAACTGTCTCTTTTTCATCATCAAATATGCATAGGATCCTTGGCAACTCCTATACCCCGCAAATGGAGGAGTGCCACACATACAATCATCCCTGCTAGTTGGCAGGTTGTTTACATCTTAACAACCATCCTCGATATTTCGCAGATTACCACATGGCATAGCTCGAGCAAAGGCAAGGACATAAAGGCAAAAAGAAATCTTTTTTAATTCATTGTCGATCTTCAAAATATCTTTATAATCACATTTAGTTGTTCCATGTCCGCAAATCACAATTTTCCATTAAACTTAGTAAACAACTCAATAATTCACTATATATACATTATCATGCTTTTGACATTCTTGTTGATTTATTTTAGCATAAAAAACAATGTTCTATTCTATGATTAATTAATCATGCAACTTGATCACAAACTATGCATATAACAAATCATTTGAAACAATAATAAATACAATAACATGAATTTAACTATAAAACAAGCATTTAACTGTACATGCCATTTTTATTTAACATAACACAAAATCGCGTAAATCGAATTAACTGATTAATTTGCAGCTTTAATTTAATAAATAACTTTGAAATTATGCCTACCTTTTTTACGGCATGTTGATAATTGACGTAAAGCAGTAAAATACGAGCAAAAATTCAGACGAGAAAATCCGCTTTATTTTTTTTCCTCCTCTATTTCTTCTTTTTCTCCTCCTCCTTCTCCCTCTTCTTCTTCCCCCCTGCTGGCTGGAGTTGCAGCCGCTGCTGTTGTTGTTGGCTCGGCGGAACGGGCGAACGAACAGAGGGCGGGCGCGAGCAGAGAGAGAGATTGAGAGGGAGAAAAATTCCTCTCACGAACAAACGACAGCATACATAAATAGAGCTGGCAGAATGGCGGTTCCAGTGAGTGCTTATCCCATTTAAAATTGTATTTTGGTCTCCATATTTTCATTCTCTTATAAATAGGTCCAAAATTATTATTTTTAAGTCCAAAAATATTTCTTTTGGGTTCAAAATTGTTTTAATTTTAAAACTCCAAATCATTATTCTTTGGGTGCCACAGGTAGTTTGGTACCAAACATGTAAGTTGTAACTCTAGAATACAACTTACGCTAAACAAGAACTACATTAAAACTATTTATAGTATTGTAATTATTTCAAAATAAGAAGTAGACATGATTATTTCAAAAAAAAATTTCCCTACAACTTGTCTAATTTTTTCTTGTCAAAAAAGTAATGAGCATAACAAGGTGTCCTGAAATATAAGCTGCATCATATGAAGGATCTTGCAACACTTATATAGTAGAGTATGCAAGAAAGCCTCTAAAGACATATCGAATGCATGACGTGATTTAAACACCTAAAACGGCTTTGGTATTAATTTCCTTTTGTAGTCCCAATATATTAAAAGACTTTCCAAACTCAATTTTGCACTTTGAAGGAAAATTGAAGACAACTAAATAAATATTTTTTGAAAGCTCAGTGATGAAGAAATAGTGCCTTAGAATAAAATTGTGTCAGGTCGAACAAGCGCTCCACAGCTGGCTCGCCTTCTTTCAACTCATTGAATGCCTTTCCCATGCCCTACATAAGTCAAGTATGAGTGTAGGTTCTCATAAACTCTTCAATGCAGCAATCAAGCCTCAGAATGTGTAACAACAAAAAAGTCTCAATCTTAAACTACTAGGAGCCAGCTACATGGAACTAAAAGAGGACTTTATCTGTCATTAGTTGTACATTCAAAGAAATATTAAACAATTTCAGAATTTGGTCTCAATGATGGTTTTTTGCTTCTGTATATTACAATTTTACCAATTCTAATTCAATTTATAATGTTGCCACTAAGCATGTGTACATAGGCATATTTAAACTTCCTTGGCCATCAAAATATGAAGTAAAATCACAGCACAAATTTACTACACGTAATTCTAATGCAAGAAATCAGAAAACATTTATCTGTTTCATTCTTGTGTGGTGTCTTATTGGCTTCACTTTTTCTATTCTTTGTGCGAGATGGTACTTACATGAAGTATTTTCCCATTCAAGTAATACAAGGATTTAAGTGTAACCATCAATTGTAGAAGAAAACAGCTAATAATAACAAACTTCTTTCTGGCAGTTTCTAGCAACATTACAAGTAAATCATTGGAAGATTTGTACAAAAGAATATTAGTATGATACAGACCAATCAATAATCAAGGAAGGTCAAGTTTTATATTTACCTGAATAGGGTCAACCACCAGCGCCAATGACATTATAAATGAAAAAAATGCTGATCCATCAATGATGCCCTGCGAAAACACCCGTGCACTGGCACAAAGAACTATCAACCCTCCTATATAAACAAAATGCACAATCTGAGGTATAAATGCCTTCATCTTCTTCTTTCTCAAATGTGCTAATAAATCATCTTGAGCAAGCCTCTGGAATCGTATGTTCTCACTCAGTGCCCCATTGTTAGCCTTGACTACGACCATCAATGAAAGTACCTGGAGTATCAAACTAAACACCAGCTCATTAGTATGTCAAACGATAAGTCACAAATTTCTCAGCAGGAACTAATGAGAAAGTAAAGAAACCCTCACATCGTGAAGATTTGAACTTCAAACAATTAAACAAACCTCGCTAAGATAGGATGAAAGTTTAGCAGCTGATAAATGTGATCTTCTTGATATGGCCTGAAGCCTTTGACCAAGGTAGCCAGAGACAAACAACATGCATGGAATTCCCTGAAATCATAGCAAACATGTCTAATAGCACAAGAATCAGGACAAACCCATTTCGGATAGGAAAGATCAACAACTTACCTCATATAAATCAGTACAAGAAAACTTGAACAAAAAGAAAGAGTAATACTGCATTTAAATGCACCATTAGACTACGAGAATGCAGGAATACGCCATACCATAGCTGATACCAATGCAAGACGTGGACTAAGCAACACCATCTGGGAAGCCATCACCACAAACTGAAGCGTATTCGGAACTAAAGTCTTACTTGGCCAAAACAAGAAAAAATGATAACATTACAAAAAAGGAAGCATATTGCAACGCTGGGGGAAAACTCAACATTTAATTGAAACCAGAAATTATTATCAACAATCGCAAACCTCACATTCAACAGTGCGTACACCGTATCCGCCACATCCATTGCCTCAGACGTGAGCCTGTGAGCAAGATCTCCGACCACAACACCCTCGTTTCCCTCGAAGAACGCTAGGTCCCTTTCGAGTACCCTGCCAAATACATAAGCCCTAATCCTATACGCGGTTCCCATCGCCGCCTCCCAAAGGAAAGCCTGCTGAAGGTAATTCGCGGCGGATCGAGCAACGGCAAGCGCGGCCAACGCCATCCCCCGTCCTACAACTCGTTCGGCTTCGAGCGACGTCAAACTTGACGGCAACCACCCGGCCTTCGGAACGGCAAGAGCGAGGCAGTAGACGGAGAGTGTGCTGCAGATCCATCCCTTGAGGATGCACTCCCATTCAGATTGTAGATAAGGTTTGATCTGAAAGAGAGAGGAAGAGGCCAAGCTTGGACACCGGAGTCGGTGCCCCAGGGAAAGCCGGCCGAAGCTTTCGTAGGGTGAGGAAGGGAAAGAAAGAGGGAAGTGAAAGGATCTGTTGGAGGAGTAGAGGGTTAAGGATTTGGAAGCAGAAATGGAGGGACGGGGAAGAGGAGCTCGAATCAAGAGCATGGCTGTTAATTGAGGAACTCGAACGGAGACGGACAGACACGGAGAAAGGGAGTTGCAGGAAAAGAAAACTCGACGGCTCGCATTTTATGGATTCAAAATTTATATTTTTTTTATTCCAGAATATTTATTACCTAATTTAAGAGAAATTTAACTCGGTGACTCCAAAATAATCTTTTTTTTTCGTAATTTAGCTTTTAAATCTAATATTTATAAATAATATTTTTTATTTTGAACATAAATTTACAAATAATATAACCACTATAATATATTTTAAATGTAATTTATAGCCAATATATTTTGATTTTAGAAAGGCCACTGATTTCAATATTTCTTCAACTCAAGCATATTAACTACAAACATTTTCTATCATTAGCCTCACAATTTTATCCTAAAAAACACTTCCACTATTTGAAATTACATTATCTACTTATATAAGATCTTTTTCTTCTTTTTTTAATATGTGATAATTCATTTCTATGTTCCTCTCATAATTATTTATAGATCTAGAGGTATGTCATAAGTTGTATTTTATTCCAGTGATTTCATTTTTTTAGAACATCATCCGGTAATCACTTCTCACATTTTTTGACCACAACTATCATAAACCGATAAGGTTTTATGTAACATTCTAAAATTTGATTGGTGAATTTAAAAATTAGAGCTAATTTGGATTCTAAAAGAATAATTTTAGACTCAAAATAAATAATTTTGGACTTATAAATATAAAAATAAAAAAACTAAATTATAATTATTCCTAAAAAAATAATAATAATACATAGGCATCAGCAGCCAGCTTCCACCGCCTAAGCTCTCCCTTCTCCCTCTCTGCCGCGTGTGGCAGATATATAAATTAAAAAAAAACAAAGAAAAGGGGGGATTTTCTTAAGCAAGCAGCAGCAGCGCTTGCTGCTGGGAACAGAGAAGAAAAATAGAGAAAATAAAAGGAGAAGAATATTATTTTATATTTTAACAGAGAAAATATTTTTAATTGTTAATATTTTAACATCAACTTATATTATTTTATATTATAATTTATAAGAATAATTTGTAATATTTAAAAATTAACAACTTCATAGGCAATTTAATAGAATTTGTAAAAAAGATCCACATAAAAAAAAATTTAGTAGAAAAAACTAAAATGACATGTTTTCATTTTAGTATACTACTGAAGGGTTCCTTTAATTAATCCATAATTACTGTTTGGTTCACGATTTTCAAATATTTGATGAAATGTCTTTATTGTTTACTCAATATTACATAAAAGGTCCCTTTACTATTAAATTTAACAGGTTTTTAATTTTACACTTTGACACTTGTTCAAAATTTTATATTTTGTTATTGCAAATTCTATGTTACTTGTCGTCGGCACTTTATTGGTATTGTTACTGTTGAAGTGGGAAGTAGGAGGTCCCAAGAGAAAGAAAGATAGAGAAAGTCCTAAGAGACAACGGCACACAGAGAGCTAGGGCCACAGAAAGGAAGAACGACTGAACTTCTGATGTTTTCCTGATTTAGAATGCTTACATCAACCAATGTTTGCAAGAGAACATCGAAGGCTGCTTAGTTCTTCACATGATAACCTACGGCTGAAGAGCTGACGATCTTCACCGCTCTCCTCACTGCCTCCTCCAGGTCCTCCATGCGTTGCCCCCTCCATCCTGGGCCATCATCTATCAGGGTGCGCATGGAGTGTATTTCAGATTTATAGCAACTCGTCCAGGGGATGGGTCTCGAAGGCTGTTAACACGTGGTTCCTACGCTGCATCCTGGCCGAACGCGTGGCGCCTGACGGGTCTGTACTTGATTGATTGATTTGCTGACTCAGCTTCCAGTTTTGCAGGACTATTGACCCAGGTCAAACCTCAGGCACGAGGATTCACTCAACCATCGGCCACGACGTTCCAGGATCATCCCTCGTAACCTCGGGCCCAAGGGTACGAGGTAACGCCTGTCACAATCAACTTCACCTAACCCTGCCGATTTCTGTACAGACCCTCTTCCCCATAAAAGTACCAGCATTAAAGGATGTCATCTTCCTCGTACAGCTGCGAACTTTTCCAGTGACAGACAAGCGGCGCTCAGAGCTCACCCATCACCTTTCCTTCGGAAAACCAGGGTGGAGCTACGCATGTCAACGGCTATAAAAACCGTTGAACAGTCCCAGCCAAAAAAAAGGAGGGAGAGGGAGAAAAAGAGGGAACGACAACAAAAAAAGGAAGGCAGAGAAAGACTCAGGCTCTGAGATTTCTAGTTTTCTCATTCTTTTGTACCAGAGCTCCAACGGAGGAGCTTCTTTTCTTCTTCATCATCTTTTTCTTCTTTTTTATAACAAAGCACTGTATAAGCCCTGTCTTAGGGGTTATTTTTCCCACTTAGTGAAACTTCTTCGCTGACGAACCGGTGGACGTAGGGGATTTCCTCCCTGAACCACCTTAAATCTCTGTGTGCTTTTCTGGTTGCCTTGGACAAAGTCTTCTCCTTGAGCCTCCACTAACAGGTTCACCCCCCCTTTGCGCGCCACCGTCTCCCGGAACTCTCTCTTCTTCGGTGTTTCCTAGGATCCCCACATCCTACGTCAACATCCATCTGCTTCGCCTTGGACTCTGCTTCCTTGACATCTGCGACTTCACCCCTAAGCCTATTTCTCTCCCTTCTCAAAGCCTCCTTTTCATCATCCAACTTCTTTATTCTTTTTTGGAGGTTTTTGACATGGGCGGAATGGGCTTGGCCTATGTCCGAAATGGTGCGGTGGAACTCCCCTCTTGTAGCCTCAGCCTTGCCTTCCCACACATACCTAAAATAATTAGAAGGGATGTCTGATCACATACAAATTTATATTCAATTAAAATCAAAATAAAGGATTTCAATGTGCAAGGTTGGAAAAACACTCCCAATAAATGTGGAAATCAGTAGGAAATCAACACAAGATGAAAACCAATCAGAGGTAACCAAACTTCAAATCATATATAACCATAGTGAGTGGGTAGATATCATCCAGGTCCTTGTGGTTGGACCTTAATTCCAAGCAGCTCCAAGAATTCAAAAATCATACAGCTTGATCCCGGTCCAGATAGGTTTCTCGATACTGGAAGCCATAGCTCAGGGGAGGTTCCCCCCATAAATGCCTATGTCGGCTGGGGATATCAGCCTGCTTCCCCCTGCAGAGGTCCTGACAAAGGCCAAAGCGCTCCTCCTGAAGCGCAGCAGCAGACTCTTCCCAAGGGTTTGTAGTGACTTCTTTCCTGCTCTTCTCATCCTCAGACTCATCACAGAACATATAAGATGGAAGGATTGGAGAAGAGAGGTGTCCAAGTCATCTCCTAAGGGCGCACCACTGGTTAGTGAGAAGAGCAATAGGTCAGTCTGGAGGGAGGTCCTCCTCATATTTCAGATTGACACTACAGCGAAAGTTGTTCATGTTCTGAAGTCTTGTATTTTTCTTTAATGTCATTGCATGTCCTGTACTCAGAAAGAAATATATAAGAGAACAAAGAAATGAAATTTGTAACAAGTTTGTTAATGAAAAATCTCTTTTTCTGAAAACTTATATCCATGTCTGGATGAATACTGCTGTGTATTTTCTTTCTTCTCTGTTCTCTTTTGTTTTGAAAAGATACTATGAGTTCAACAGAAAGAAGAAAGCAAGAATTCAAAAGTAAATTGGGGTAAAACGCATACGATAAAATCTAAGTTAAAAGTAAGATTTTTGTAACAAGAAACAAACTATAGTCGTAAACGATGTTGTGTTCGACAGATGAAACATCAAGAAACGATAGTTGAAGAAATAAAATGAACGGCGCATTCTGAAGTTTCGAAACATCGTGCACGATATCAAGAAGAGTGCATTTGAAAAGACGCCTCAATATCCGTGTGTTGCTTCAGATTTCGAAACTGTCAGAAAAAGAATGGCTAGATCGGGCTTGCGCGCCAGTTGATAAGATCAAACGACCAGAAGCTGAAGAGTCACAACTGTTCCCCACAAAGCCGTGGCTTAAGGAGAGAAGTTTGATACGCTAGCCTTCATCTCAAACCCTGAAAATCCTCCTTACGCTTGCTCTTCGCTAAGCTTCACCATGGGGGGAAGAGAGATTGAGTGGGCTGATCTAGCCGAGCAGTTTCTGAGTGACTCCAGCTATCAGGAGAGTCTTCCGATGGAGCACGAAGTGCTCAACGCAACAAGGGGGTTTAGGGGAAACCCCAACCACATAGTTATCCAGCCCACCAACGAGCTTCAGCTGAACAAACTTCTGAAGGAGCGATGTGCATCTGCCAAGCACAGATGACGTACGGGATGATGCTCCCTTCGCAGCTAGAGTTCAGGAAAATCCTGAAGTCGTACCAGATCGTGCTGGCGCAGCTCTCCCCCAACGCCACTGCATACATATACTCCTTCCTGAAGTTGTTGCAGGCTCAGGAGATACCATGGAGCTTGATGCTGTTCAGGGGCCTCTTCAGTTGGATGGTGGTGCCTGGATACGGAGGATGCCTGGCCCTGCAGTTTAAGTCAAGGAAGGCGATGTTCTCCGGAGCTAGTAGTTCTCACTCGGACTAGAGGGACTACTACTTCTTCGTAGGAGGGGATTTGAGCATCCCTCTGAAAACCGGAATCTGCCCATATCGTTCAACTTGATGTTTATGCTCCAGACGATTGAGCGCGGCCAACTGCCTTCTCTGTTACAAGAGATCCAGATCAACCCGTTGTGAATCATCGTTCTCATTCATCTAGGTTTACAAATCTTCGGGATCGAAGTTGGCGGCTGCCTCCACTCTGGGGGAGTAATGTTCCAGCTCAATAGGTATAACAACGTCCATCCCGAAGGCCAGGGAGAAAGGGGATTCCTTGGTCACTTCGGATGGGGCAGTGTTATAAGCCCAGAGAGTGTTAGGTAGTTCATCTGGCCAGGGGATTTTGGCACCGTCGATGCGTTTTTTCAGAATATTCAGGACATTTTTGCTAGTAGCTTTAGCCTGTCCATTCGTGTGAGGATGCCAGACGGAGGCATATTTGAGGTTGATCTGATGCTTGCCACAGAAATTGCTGATCAACTGATTGGCGAAAAGAATGTCATTATCGGTGATAATTACCATGGGAACATCGTATCTGCAGACGATGTTTGCCCATAGGAAGTTCTTAATGTTCTGGACAGTGGGTTGAGCAAGAGGCTTTGCTTCTATCCACTTTGTGAAGTAGTCAACAGCGACCAGCACCCATTTGTTGCTCCAGATGACAGTAAGCATTGGCCCCAAAAAGTCGAGCCCCCATACAGCGAAGGGCCAAGAAGAGTTGATGGGCCTGAGGTAGCCAGCGGGTTACCTCTGCATATCACCGTAGTACTGGCATTTAGGACATTTCTCTACAAATGCTTGAGCGTCTTTGTGGATGCTGGGCCAGAAGAATCCCTGGCGCAGGATCCACATGACCAAACTTCGGCCTCGAGCGTGAGTTCTGCACTCCTCTTTGTGAACGGCCTCCATGACTTCTTGAGCTTCTTTAGGCCTCAAGCATTTAGTGAGTAGCCTGACATAAGATCTTTTGTATAGTTCCTCACCAATGAGGACGTATTTGGCGCATTCGAGCCTCAGCCTTTTTGCTTCTTGTTGGTTGTTGGGTTGGGCTCCATTCTTTAAATAATTGATAATTTTATCCATCCAGTAAGATGTATGTTCAGAGCTATGGATCTCTGCACACTCGTAGTTGGGCTGTTCGAATGTTTGATGCTGATGAAAGTCGGAGAGCCCCCATTTGGCGAGATAATCTGCCACCAGGTTCTCCTCCCTAGGAACATGCGTTAAGGAGATCAAGGAATGGGCCTTCACCAGAGCAGTACAACTCCAGCAGCTGATGGCAACTTAAATAAAAGAAGAAGGGAGACCCGAGGCGATACAGATATGGAGGGTGGCTCCCTCCCGCCATCACAACCTCTCTCCTCCCCCCCAATGATTAAAGCCATCTTTTGGAATTGCCGCGGAGTTAAAAAGCTGGCTTCGCGCAATCACCTTCAAGCTTTAGTCAGGGAGCACTCACCGGTAGTGATTTGTCTGTTGGAAACCAGAGTTCAGTCTTTCTCGAGAAGAGAAGCTGACAGACTAGTAGGACGTCAGTGGGACTTTTATGTGGAGCCGTCGGTGGGTAAATCCGGTGGCATTATTGTGTGTTGGCTCAACCACATCACCAGGCTCCAAGTCATTCACTCTAACAAGCAAGTTGTTATTGCTAAGGCTACCGTTATTTATGCTGACAAAGATCTGGCACATTTGTGTTGTTTATGCTGACAAAGATTACATCAAGCGTCGAATTATTTGGGATAGCATTTCTCCACTGTTAGATGCAGAGATTCCGGCCATTGTGGGGGGTGACTTCAACTGCATTCTTTCGCAAGACGACAAGCGAGGAGGCAAGCCTTTTACCCCTACAACAGCCCACAATGAATTTGCCAGCTTCCTAGCCAACAATGCTCTTCATGATGACTGGAATGGGGGGCAGTGTTACAGTTGGTTCAACAACAAAAAGGGCAAAGCTCGTATGTGGGTAAGATTAGACAGAGTCTGCTTCAACTCAGCGGCTTTATCTGCTCTCCCGGGCTCTGCTGTTACTCACCTTACCAGAATTGGGTCAGATCATTGCCCGCTTTTGGTTCAAGGTAGAAACTTGGAGTTTAAACCGCAAGGCAGCATCCTGAAATTTGAAGATGTCTGGCTTGACGAAGAGGGCTCCCAGGAGGTTGTAGTTAGGGAGTGGCAAAAACCTGCCCATGGCAGCCCGCCCGCCATTCTCAATCACAAGTTTGCCCGCACCCTCCGTGCCCTTAAGATTTGGGGTCGGGAGAAGTTTGGGGATATTCACGCCAAAGCCAAGGATCTGGAGAACAGAATTGCAGAGCTTCAGCTAAGGGAGT
>KZ451917.1:751669-831017 GCA_002786265.1 Apostasia shenzhenica
AAATATATTATTAAATTAATTTAACATCACAAAAACATTGAACCAAACAATTTAATGTTGATGGACAAAATGTTATTAGGTTCCTTTGGCCACACCCACCCACAGGATGTCATAGTCACAGCCCATGAGCCGAGTTTAAATTTTTATCTTATATAAATAAAATTTTATTCAAACTTAAATATAAATTTTATAAAATAATTATAAAATAAATAATATTATATAATACTACGTGCTAGCTTACAAAATAGAAATATATAAATACAATAAATATCACAAAACTAAAAATATTAAAATAAATAAATAATATATACAAAAGAACAGAAATAAATATATTTATAAAAAATTTAAAATAATCTCAATTAAAAATAAGCTCAGAAGTTCATATGACTTGAATATATAAATCATAAATTGATAAAAACTCTAACAAAAAAAATTAAATTATTAAACTCTATTTGGCTAAAAATCATTTTGATCATAATCATAACCAAAATAAACTCCAATTACTTTATTTAAAAAAAAATATTTTTTATTCTCAATATAAAAACTTTAATATAAAAAATTCACTTAATCCACATTATACATAACTTTTAACACGTTATACTTAATGTTTTAATAAAAATAATTAAAAATTATTTTGGTAAATAAAAAATTATTATTTATGTAAAATACAATGAAAACAAAAAAATTTATGCAACTAACTCCGTTTGGCGGGACAAAAGCTTGATTAATGTTGTTGTATAACATAAGTTCAATCTATATTTAAATTCACCGACAATCAAAATAGTTTTTTTTTTTTGAAACTTAGCTTAGCCATCTAGCATTAAACTAAAACATTAAGGCCCTGTTTGGCAATAGACTAAAAATCATAGCCATGCTCAAAATCTTAAATTTATTTTTAAAAAAACTTAAAAAATTATTTTATATCTCATCTTACACAAATTCAACATTAAACAATCACTTTATTTCACATCCAACACAATTCTCAATAAATCAATCAACTTTATTTCACATCCTACACAATTTTTAATATAACCAACTTACTTTATTTCACATCATAAGTATTTTTCAAAAATGACTAAAAATTCCAACCAAATCTTCTTTTTTTTTCTTATTATCAAACAGAGTCTAAAAGACAATAGACATCCAACATCTCGATACAGGATGTTACAAATTTTAATAGAAAAAACATACCCCTCTCTCAACAAAAATAACCTAGCGTAGTAGAAAATTAACTGTATTATTTACATTAGTAGAACATATATAATTTTACAAAAATTAAATGACATTAAAATGCGTACAATATGCTCAAAAACAAAAGCTACAAACAAAATAGCTTTGGGACTAACAAACTTCAATTCATAAAAGATAATTTAATCTAAAGAATTTGAAACTTGAAGACCTTTATTCATTTTATTCATGTAGTAATCCTTTCATCAATTACTTCTTGTTATGCTTTAGTTGCGCACTTAATCTTTTATTTGGATTCGTTGTCTTTGATCAATCACTTGAACGATCATTAGTGAACAAACCTTTTTGATCAATCAAGTGGGGACAATGCTTCAGGCATTGAAGCAGAAATGATCAATCAAAGCCCCTTAATCGATCAAAGAAAAGAAGCATTTTCGCTGGATCGATCAAAGGCTACAACAATTTGGTGTTACTACAGGCCCTAATCGATCAAAGGACATTGATCGATCAAAGGACATTGATCGATCAAAGTTGCCTAGATTATAACTATTGGGCTCTAATGACTAGTTTTTTGATCGATTAAAGACTGCTTTTTAGCAGCTTACTAGCCATTGGAGTCAACCATATTTAAAAGATTTGGCTGACTTTGGAGACTTCTTAACTCTTTAGACTCTTAATTGCTCCCAACTACCTCATTAATCCCTTTAAGCTCTCAAGTGAACAAAGAACATTTAAGTGGACATGAAGCTAGAAATTAAGCAAATGATTAAAGCTACAAGTACTCAAGTGCTCATCTTTTCTTCTTCTTGCATACAAGCTCAAGCCCAATCTTTGAAGGCAAGAATGGGCTATTCTTCTTCTTATTTTGATGTAAACTTGGAGATTCTCCTCCTAACCTTCATTCTCTATTCTTATTAGAGAGGACAGATCCCAACTTAGACTTGGGTGATTAGGGCCCCGTCCTCACTCTTTTGTGGTGAGACTTTTTGGATGTGTTGACATGGGCTTTTTCGCTTTAGACCAAAGGAGTGCTTCCTTATTGGATAGTTAGGTTGGGGTGGATTAAGTTCAAGTGTGAGCCGAATCACATTAAATATTGCATTCTTATTCTTTACTATTGTTCTTGTTTTCATTTTTATTTCATTGCTTTACGGTTATTATTGTAGCACCAACTCCATATAATAAAGTAAATTAAATTAGTAAATTTAATTAGGTGTACATTCACCCCTTATGAAGCAGGCACTTTTAACAAAATCCCGTGGCAATATTGGACACATGTTGGACACCGACACACCTTGTACACTCCTGGATAAGCTAAAATCCGTATTTAAATTTATTTTATATAAAAAATAAATTACACACATCTGGACGCATCTGAACATGCGAGAAACACTTAGAATACTTCACGAGAATGCTTTATCATATTTTTTTTTCAATCCTACTTGTTTTATCAAAAATTTACTTTACACGCTTTCTTATTCTCATTTTTTAGATAATTTATCTGTACACATAAGCATGCATGTTTATATGCACTACCATGTTAATAAATATTAAAATGTCCTTAACTCATTTTATTTAGTTTTTTATATTAGATTTATTATTAAATTCGTTACTCAAATATATTTTTGCCATAATATTTTTAATTTAATTCATAACATAATTTTTTAAACTTATAAATTGGCTACTTATATACAACTTTATATTTACATAATGCTAATAGAAATACGACTATTATATATGTATATATAATACATCAGAATACAACTGCTATATATATGTATGAAACATGTCATATTTTTATATTTGAGATGTAGGTCTATGATAGATCAAAATAACTTATACACCTTATAGATATGAATTTCAAAAACATATTTTGAATTTTTTTCAAATTAATTGTATTTTTTCAAATATTCTTGATAGCACTAAAAACAAAATTATGGATAATCTAACTTAAAAAATTAAAATATAATTTAACTATTAAATTTAAAAAAAAATCTTAGATTAAAAATTATATTATGTAGTTTGTTTAACTGCTTCCCAATCTATCAAAAAATATCTAATTGATATGGTAGTTTAAATACATATATTAGTAATTATGTTCAATTTCAATTTAATCTGACTCCAATTAATTAGCTCAATGCAAATGAGATGCAATTGATAATAACATAGATATTGTGACGTGAACCCAAATATACTGACCTAATTAAAATAAATAAAACTCTCCTTATTTCGAGTCTGACTTTTGGCAATATGAGTTTAATTAAGATAAAAAAATGTAATCGAAGTTTAATAGAACCAAGGACTAAGTATAGATTGAGGTAAAAAAGCAACGTCACTGGCATTTATAAGATTGTCAAAAAGAGTTAACTAAAGTAGATGACGTAGTAGTTACTTCCTTGAGACTCTTGTTTCCCATTGACCGATGAATCGAATCTCGCAATTTTCTTCTTCTTCTTCTTCTTTTTTTCGTCTCGTGATTTATATGATACGGAAATCGTTTAGAATTCTTTGTAGCATTGGATCTGATTTCGCTTGATGATTTGTTGATTCGATTTATAGAAATTAATTGACGAGAATTGTAATGGAATTGCTTTAGTAATGAAAGGATTGATCTCTGGTTGCTCTTAAAAAAAAAAAAAAAAAAAAAATAATAAAAAATAAAAAATAAAAAAATAAAAAAAATTAAAAAAAAAGGTAGATGATGTAGTAGTTTATGCAAACCAAATTTTTTCTACTACTAAAACACTAACAAGCCTTTCTAATACTAAAACACTAACATATGTGTAGCTCTCTACGATCTCAATTGCGTAAACTGACTGTATCGCCCTCCCAATTTTAACGTTCGATATGCATGGGTTGAGTTTCATGCATGAGATTTTTTTTTATTTTTTATCGTATAGATCGAACCAATTGTTCTAATATTTTTTCTGTAATTAGATTACAGGGAAGTATCAAATATGTCACGTAACATACTGAATATGCATCGATGGAATATTGAAAAGTATCAATATCTAATACGAATACGTTAGACTTCACGAAGTATCAATGTATTATAGTGGACAGCAGACGAAGTCTCATGGATATTTTAGTACTTGTTCTTTAGATGATAGCTCTTCTTGTTCATCATATCATATTATTCAAGAGGAACAAGTTCGCACCACTTTACCTTGGACATTTTGGACAGCATCAACATGTATCATCAAACAAGAAAAAGATCTAAGCCGCTAATAGAACAGTCGACATTTTAGCTTCATTTTGTTCTTTGGATGATGTCGAGTGGGTAGGGGGTATGCTCCTCCTACCCGATTTTTGTATGATTCTTGATGAGGATCACTCTTTTTGTACTTAGGCTCTGTTTGGTAATAGGAAAAAAAAGAAGATGTAGTTGGAATTTTTAGTCATTTTTGAAAAATGTGTATGATGTGAAATAAAGTAAATTGATTATATTAAAAATTGTGTATGATGTGAAATAAAGTTGATTGATTTATTGAGAATTGTGTTGGATGTGAAATAAAGTGATTGTTTAATGTTGGAATTTGTGTGAGATGAAATATAAAATAATTTTTTAAGTTTTTTTAAAATAAATTTAAGATTTTGGCCATGGGTAATTTTAGCCATGATTTTTAGCACATTGCCAAACAGAGCCTTAATGTAACTACTTTTGTTGTTATAGTATTATAGACTATGGCTAAATTTCAAAAAAAAAAGAGAAAATGACCTTAACAAGATCACCACCACTAAATTGTTGCGAGTATATCTTCAATATTTTGGTCTTCAAGGAAGATGACATTATGACTTCAAACCAATTTCTTTTCTTTTGGATACCAAAGTTAATAACCAATCTTATTATTTCTATACATACATGGCCTATACTTACCATCAAGCCTGGATGAATATATATTTTTCTTCCTTTTCTTCTTTCTTCTTATGACGAATTTGAGCATGGATAATTGGGTCACTTTGAGACGGGTTTTTGAACGGTAATCAAGTAAAGGGTTTGCAACTCAGCTTTACCCGAGCTTGAGTTGGGTTGGATAGTGAACATTTTAATTTCTTTTAAATTAGAATTTAAGAAAATTCATGGTTTTGAGTAGCTAGGATTATTTTTATAATTTATTATTTAAAAGAAGATAAATTGCAATAAAAATGTGTTTATCAAAGCAAATTCTTCTCTTAGATTTAACAAAAGTAATGTATGTAAATATTTTATCAAAAAAAAGAAAGTAATGTATGTAAATAACAATAACTCAAATGTAATAAATTTAAATAAACTACTAAATGTAATCAAAGAAAATAAGATTATTTTAGGGTCAGGTAGAGTCTAATTTATTTTGGTCAATTTTGTTGTATCTAAACCCTTGAAATCTAGTCAGTTCAAATCGGGGCAAAACAAAGAGAATGTTTTAGCCAAAACTTATTGTCCAAGCCCTAATTTTTCATGCAAGGTCGAGTCCATTCTGGAGGGTCCTCGAGCTTGCGCCTACCTTTACTTGGATGTTAGTGGTTTGAGTGCTCCTCTTTGTCTTAAAATTTGACTCCAATCCTTTCATCAAGATATTTCTCAATCTTTTCGTGTTCTTACTTGAAACCTCTATCATCGACTTACTGATGTGCTGATTCTCTAGCAAACTTGGTTTTGGATACCAAGGCTGACTATATGCCCTTTAATCTGAATTCCTAGATCATTGATCCACATTCATTGAAATGAACTAATTCCAAAGCTTTCTAGTAGAAGGGTATGTAAATGAAAATTTTCTTTGCTTACTAGGAACGTAGTGTTACTATTGGTTCAAGGGAAATCCTCTAAACACTAGAAATAAATCAGTACACATTTTGCCCTTCCACGCTTTTGTCAGTAAAATTGTTTGTCCAATAGTTTCATTGATACTTCACCATCCATGGCATGAACATAATACTTATACAGCTTAGCTTGAAATGTGCAACACTTCCATTTTTGCCACAACAAGATAACACTTGATTAGCTTCCACAGCCAATACAAAGTGACTTTCATTTTCTTCATCATCCATTATCTAACTTCCCGGTAGAGATTAGCTTCAATTTGACATTTACAATATGCCTCAAATTCAAAAGCAATTTGCTACCTAAGCTTGTCAAGATGAAACTAACCAACCCCCATGATTCTTGCACCACTACTATTATCCATTTTCACCATGCCAAATCACATCCTTGGTAAGAAGAAAGGGTCTCTAACCTTGTGGTAGCATGACATGAGGCTCCACCGTCAACCACCACTCAATTCAACACTTAGTTTGTCATAGAGCAACTCTTCTCACAAGTAGATAAAATTATCAACTCCTCTTCCAAAGAAGCCACATCAGTCTCTTGCTTGTCACCAACTTTCCTTCTTCATTTTAGGAGCATTAACATCTTTCTTGAAGAGACTCAGTTTGTTACAATTATAGTACGTAAGATCCTTGCAAGGCTAAGATCTTCCTTTGGATTTGTCATGATAAGAACTCAGGTTTAATATCTTCCTCTACTTTCAGACTCATTTTCCAACAAACTAGACTCTAGCAAGTCCATGTTCACCACGACATTTGGTGCCGAAGTAAAAAAGTCATCACCATAGTCTTATAATTATTCCAAAGAGAACTTAGTGGAAGCAATGCCTGGAACTCATCATCAAAGATCAACTTCAAACTAGTATGTTGATTACCAAACTTTGCTCTCATTTAAGTGAACTGCCATTGGTGTATTGTCCCTACACTTCAGATTCACAACCTTCTTGAACAAGTAAAGCTTGTTGTGGCACTTTTTCTTTCAAACAAATCCAATACCTTCCAACGTACATGCGCAGATAACTCATTCTTTACATGATGGCAGAAACTATGATCCAACTGTTGTTGAATAAAGCAAATACATTGGAAAATCAAGACCCCCACTTGTCGTCAGTCATCTTGTCACTGGCTTGGCATCGTACTCTAATAGAACATACAACTCATTGCAATAGATTGAGTTTAGCATCTTCCACTTCCATTGATTTCAATTTGCACCATTTAATCATATCATCTTTCCAGTATTCAACTCCATGGCCCACTAGGACAATTTGCCAAGCAACTACTAAGCAACCGTGCTTTGATACCACTTAAAGTGGGCCATAATTACAATCATACAAATATGCAATAAAATAGAACCACCAAGCCATCAAATAAAAGAACACATCAAGGTGTACGTGGAAATACCTTGCACGGAAAAACCATGGGACAAGCCTGAGAATTACAAGATCAATAAAAACCGTACAAGAGATTCAACCAAGGCCTTCTTGCCCAAACTCCTTGGGAAGAGCTTACAATGGTTCTATCATGATAAATGAAAGACCTGCTTCACCTCCTCTCAAAATGAAACAACTAGGCAGCAAACTTTTCTAAGGGATGGTAGAAGAAACTAACCCAAGAAAGCCCGATTGAATGCCTCAAAAGAATCCTCTATGAAAATACCAGAATTTTCCTTCCTTTCTTTCTTACTCTTTCCTTCAATTTCTCTTCTCACTCTCTCCAACAACCTCTTTCGCAAAAACTCTAGAGACACTCCCTAGTTCTCACCCGCTTCTGCTCTCACGTTAACTCATTTAAAACAAAGAGTGACCCATCTTGGGGTAGCCCAAATTGATTCAGGCAAAGGGTTTTGGGGCCTGATGAGGAGGGATCCTAAACACCACCAAAAACTAGACCAAAATAATGGCGAAAATTGGGCACCAAAAAAATTAAAAATAAAAAAGCAATAAATTGCTAGAGAATGAATGGAATAAAGAAGGATACTGAATAATGAGGTACAGTCTTTGCCAGCAGCCTTCATCAGCATGTCCACTCCTGCCATAGAGTCAACATGAAATTAAAAACTGCAATTTAAGACAAAAAATAGATAAAGTTCAAAACAATCAACTCCTAACCCCATCATAATCGCACAAATAGAACAAAAGATAAATTAAATAAAAGAGGACAACAAGTTTCTCACGGTGGTTAATGTCTAGCAAGGTGTTAGATAAAAGGCAAAAGCTTCTAATAAGTTTAAATTCTGCACAAAATCTGATGCAAAGATCACCAAAATGTAAAACTGTTTGGTTATCAGTAACCACTTAACCAAAACAAATCTGAACTATTTTTAAGACAGCCCAGCTAGAGACAGGGAAAACATTTCATTATAGTACGTGCTTCATTTGCAGCATACTCTCAGACTTCAATCAGTATGCCAATGGAAGATTTAATATTATCATCTAACAATAGAATTAAGTGACGTCAACAATGACTCATGCAAGGACTAGAATATGCAAATTTTGTTATCATTCTACTTGGGGATTTGACACAGTAGATATGGTGTCTCTAAAATTAAACGAGGTGTCAAAAAGCAGCACAAGAAGATAAACTTGAAGGTATTGTTGTCAGTGACAGAGCACAGGATTCAATTAAATCAAGCATAACATTAGTACACCTGCTATTGGGACAATAATTAGGGCATCAGTTTCCATTCATGACCAAAATGCAGTAAAAGCAACAATATAAAATAAAGTTCTTACAAAACCGATCACTCATTTGATATGCATGCAGTATGTGCAATTGTGCATAGTCGCACATTAGCATAGTATGCAACGGATCAAACTAGTCAAAAGCATAGACAATGATACATGTCATCTGATATTAAAAGGCATGAAAAGGTTGTACGGAAGTAATACATAGTACAGTCACAATAGGTAGAAGAGATGATAGACTAACCGCCAGGGTGAAATTTCATGTATGAGGAAATATTGTACACACGACCCTTCAAAACTGTCCATATAGAACCTTCTGTTTTATGCTGCCTGACCTCATCCATAGGAATGAATCTTCTATTGGATTGTCCCTGAAGACCTGGACCAAAAATTTATCAATAAGATAAATATTTGAAAATTCCAGAATTTACCACGAACATTTTGAAAAATTGATTGATGTGGATGATCGACTATTGAAGAACAAAGTGCCTTACTCAATTGAGATGGATATGCAAATTATAGTGTTCAAGATGCAAATTACATACATATTTGAAGCCATATAGATATGTATGTATGTATGGATGGATGGATGATATAACCAAAAGCCTAAATTGATAATGTCTCAAGCAATATGTTAATAAGGAAACCAATAATAAAGGGGATCATTACACGATTTAAATATAATATAGTAGGAACCTCGAGACTAACAAAGCTAACAGAGCAAAAAAAACAGCACAACTAGAGAAAAGCAATGGCTTTCCAAAAATTTTAAAGCCTGAAACATTTCTCCAGCACAACAGTTGCACATGAAATAGTTTCAGTTTATGGTCTCCTCCAAAACTAGTTAGCAAAAGAGGCAAAGCTGAAATATCATCTAATGGTGGATATAGATAAAAAATATGTTCAGCCATGTCTTCAGACATTTAAAAAGCACTAGTCCATCAGCTATCCATCTAAGAAATTCACTGAAACATTATTTGAACTAAAAAAGGGGCAGATACCGAAGGCTCCGCCTTGCTAGGGTAAGAGAGGGCGTAGACCATTGATTGCAACCTTCCCTTTATTTTTCCTATAGAAGTAAGAGAACAACACTAACTCAGAATAGCGATTTTGGCATCAACAATTGCATTCAATCATCAAGCAATCTCTAAGGAAATTTTACAGTGTCCAACCAAACATCTATCCGAGCACCTTCAACTTTACAACAATTTGATCAAAAAAGAAAACTTTATAACATTAAGGACCACAGAACCTACTTCTCTTTTTCCCTTTTTCTTCACAGAATTTATTGTCCTAAATTGATGCAAGATTTGAATTAAATGACATATGAATTTAATTTCAGCAATATTAATTGACCATTTGTCACAATCAAATGTACTTATTTCCCAAAGTTTTTATTATGTGATAAATATGCAAATTAAAATCCCTCATATTAAAATCCACTTGAAAAAATGTCAGCTATGACAGCATTTATGTAGCAGCGGCACGAAGGAATGCTGTTAATCAAAATTCATGGTTTCATGGTGGCAGTTATACATCAGCAGTGTAAACTGGAGCAAAAAATTTAATCAAATGCAGTTTATCATGATCCATACAATCAAATTACTGCCTATTATCCCAAAACTTTACAGTGATAAAAAACCTAGATGAAGCTTGATGACATTATCTAAAACAGGAAAGCTTTCTTGGCTTTGTAAACTAACAATATAAAAAGATACTGAGTTCTTGAAAGCTTTTCGTGGTTTTATGAATAGGAAGCAATAATTCATTGTTACTAATACAGTTGCAAATTAGCAATAAAACAAAGATTTCAATATGCTTTCTTGGTTTTGCATTCAATATAAAAATTGTCTAGGAATGTTAATTTTATAAGTGAAGATACAAATAGGATGCACTGCTACATTCTATTTTGATTAAAATAATTGTATATGTTAAGAAAATGTTAAGAATGATATCAAATAGGGTAATTTGCATCCGAGCCCCTGATATTAAAAGGGCATTGTAAATTGATCTCAACTTTTTAAAAACTTCAATTTAGATTTCTGAGATTATAAAAGTGCTACACTTGTGGTCTTTCTTTTAGAATTTTACAATTTTCACTAGTTTTTTCGATAAAAAATGTAAAATTAAATTATTTTTTGATTAGTTTGAATTTCAAAGGACCATTACACCCCTCTATTCTCACCGTTCCTTAAAACTTTAACAAAAATCTAAGATTTCATTATTCTCATATCTTGCTTTTCCTAGATAAAAAATTTTAAATTTAAAAATATTAATATTAATATTAATATTTTAAGATTATATTCTAAAAAGACATTAAGTAACAAACAGGAATAATCTTACAACATATTCTTAAAAAGTTAGCAATTATATTTTAATTGGGACTACAATTGTAGAGCTTGTACAACTTTAGGAAGCCAAATTGAAATATTTAAAAAACTAAAACCAATTTGCAAAGCCCTTCTGACCTCAGGGGCCTGGATGCAATTTACCCTATTAAGTAGTTAATTTTTCAATCAAATTTATTGATGAGTTCTTTTGCATTATTTTGCAGGTTGTTTTGTAAGAGTTAAAACTTTGCCAAATTATGCAAAAGAAAATTTGAATACAACAACCACCACCAAGCTTTTGTCCCATTAGGTGGGGTCTACTATATGAATCTCTTATTTTTTATTGCGCTCTATCAAATAACAAGTTCACATTTATCTCCAAATATGTGAGATCCTTTGTAATAGTTTCTTGTCATTTCTTATTTGATCTTCCTCTTCCTCTTTTAACACAAGAAAAATCAAATAACTGAACTTTCATTGACCTATGGCTTATATATCTAAACGATCTAAGATGGCTCTCTCTGAACTTATCCGAGCTGAAGCTACCCAACCTTCTCACGGATATACTCATTTCTTAGTTTATCTTTTCGTGTATACCCACTCATATATCTTAATATTCTCATCTCTACAACACAAAAGAAAATTTGAATATGCATTAAATTTTTTGTTTTTAGAGTAAATTGATGGAAATAAAATAAGTTCTTATTAAAGATTTTACAAATATATTGGATATTTTATATATAACAAATATATATAGTTCACTCCTTTTGATGAATGAATTTGGCATTCAATAGATCGTTTGTAAATATTGAGAAGAGAAAGTGATGAAAAAAAACTCAGTAACTCCACAAGATGCTCATAAAATTACAAATAAAATATTTTTTGAGTGGTTTCATGCTAAGGTAAGAACAAGCCAATTAATTCATACAAAATCCTTATTTTTCCCCAGTTTAACAAATTTACTGATTGAACTCAGGTTGTTTATAATAGCGATCCAACTATCTTAAATGAAATCGAACCTCCTCTCAAAGGCCCTAATATGATAGTGAAGAAATTTAATAGATATTATATCAATAGCATCAAATTTCATATAGTTTCTCATGATAAATGTAATAAAACTCAAAATCATGGTGTTGTTAACAGTACAGGAATTTGAGGTTTAAGTTATCATGCTCAATTAAGGGACATTATTAAAAGTGGTTTTGTTTAACTATGATAGGGATAACGCCACATTAATGAGGACTAGAAGAGATGATTTGGGTTTAAATTAATAATCACAATACTTTCCAAATCATGAATAGGACAGTACTTTGCAAAGCAGAAAATGGTCTTACTCCTAAAGATAACAATCATGAGAAAAACGAGAGTATTTAATATAGTTATAAGGCTTGAACACCTACACATAGTAAGGAATAAAAACTTTGGAGCGACTCCATCACAATACTTTCCAAATCTACCATATGTTCAAGCACCTCTAACTTTGCTACAACAAGGTCGAAGGTTGATTTTCTAAGAAATGGAATGGCTTGACATGAAGGTAAAATTGAATACTCTCCAAACCACAATCAATTAATAGTTAGCCACACAACAACAGGAGCAAACTAGTCACCACATTTAAGTTCTATTGGGATATCGTATGATACAAACCAACTTTTAGTTGCTTTTGGTTTTCCCAAATTATGAACTCATTTGGCTTTTGAAAGATTATACAAAAAGTTGACACTAAAGAAAAAAAAATACATATATAAGCTTGCCAAGAAAAGAGACAGAAAATTAAAAATTTGACTAACTAAAATGCAATAAAAATTTCATTAAAAATGCAATAAGGATGAGAATAGGAAAGTACTTTTTAATGAAGAGGATATTCAATAAAAATGGATGTATTATTTGATAAGTTTTTCAATGATAGTTGTGATAAATTGATTTATTTAAGTGAATTTAAAATCCAAAAGGAAAATAAAAACTGCTCTTACATCCGACAAATTAGTAAACCAGATGATTTGGAGGTTTTAAAGAAGATACATTGTAGAAAAGCAGTAACATTGAATGATATTCTAATAGATGTTTGAAAATACAAATGAAATGATGTTTCGTAACTTGCTAAATTGTTTAATGTGATTTTTAACACAAATGCCAAATTAATAGAAAAAGAGTACGTCAGTACCAATTTAAAAGAACAAAAATGATATATAGAATTGGTGCTAACTATAAAAGAATTAAATAAATGAGCCATGTAATTAAAAAATAATAATAAGTCATATTTTAAAATTTTGAGATATGGTGATCAAGCATATAGATTACACTATGATACTGAAGTATCACAAAATTAAATCAATTTTATATTAAACAGATCAACTACAAAAACAATTATTTATTGAGAAATTTAATGAAAAAGTTCAGAAAAGAAAAAAAAATTATATTTGGTCTTTATCCATTTAGCAAAAAATATATGATAAATTCTGAGAGAAATTCTTAGGAAAGTTTTAAAAAAGAAAAAAATTGCACTGCTTATACCCAAATTATAAAAGACATGTATAAGGGGATTGTTACTTGTAATAGAACAAAAGATAGTTTGATAAAAGATTTTCCTTATTACAGTTAGATTATATTAAAACTCAACTTTAAATTCAAATCTCTTTACATAAGGTATAGAAGTACTGATTTAACTTATTTAAGAAAAAATACTTTAGTGTATACTTTTCGAAAATGATATTTTTTTGTTCGCAATACTAAAGATAAAACACAAAGTTTCATCTTTGTAAATAAAAAATTAAATATATGACATGCAAATTTAATTAAGAAAAATGTATTTATATTAAAGAGATAACAAATGGTGATCAAATTATCACGAACAATAAACAATTTAGATATCTTAAATCAATCATACAAATAACGGTAAAATAAATGATGTTATTAGCGGAATCCAAAGAAATTTAGACTAATTGAGTGAATGCATTTGACGTATTTTATGATAGAAAAATCTCACTCAAACTTAAAGTTAAAAGGCAGTAGTAAAATCGGTGATGATATATGGTGTCGCTGATTTACAAAACAGAAACATATGAACAAAATAAAAGTTAAAAAAAAAATGAGGATGCCAAGATGAATGCATGAGTATATAAAAAAAAATGAAAAATGACTATATTTGTGTGAAAAAGTTAAAATAGTCTTAATTGAATATTAGATCAGAAAGTAAAAAGAAGAAAAAGATAAAAAAATATAACAACAAACTATAAGAAATTATTAAGCATACTTAAAGCTAAATGAGAAAATGTTATTTGACAAAGTGCAATGAAATCATAGGATTCACACAGCTAGCTCTAGCTATTTTTGTATCTAAATTCTTTAGAACTTTAATTTTCTTTGAGGAGCACAAGCATGTAATTAAAAAAGCCATTGAGTATGGATGGAATTTTGCGACTACCATTAGGCTAATGGTACTGAGATTGTATGGCATTTTACATTTATTGTTTCATGCTACTGTTATAATTGTTTTATGTTAAATTTATGCTTATTGTCATAGTTGATTTCTGTTTATTTGGTTTGTTTTTATGCATTCTTATGTCTATTTAGCCTTTTGCATTTCTCATGGGTACATGCATGATGAAGTACAATACTGACTGGATTTGTCTATTTAAGTTCAAATATAATAGATTGTTGGATATTTTTATATGATAAACCCTAAACCTTATTCAAAATTTGTATGTCGATGGAAGCGAATGAACTTGATGAAGTCTAGGCATGTCTGTGGTCGCAAATAGAAAACCTCTGTTACTTATTTGGCATGGAATTTGATTTTGTGGCATTACAGTAGAAGATTTTGATCATAATTTATCCTTGGATCATTTTTGTATGAATATTTTGGTATGTAGCGGATGTTGTATATTCTTCTCTCAAATACTTTTCTGTGATTAAAAAAATTTATTTATTTGACTAATAGCTACTGTATTATTTAAATTTTCAGTTATTAATTGGAATGTTAGATTTTTTAAATCATTTGATTTAATGGCTCCATAAAATTTGTTTAGCATCTTCAGTGTCAGATGAGAGAGGGAGATGAAAAAAAAAGTCTTATGGAAGTATGAACCGCTCGCTGCAAGTGCAAGATGACTTGAGCTGCATATCACCTGATACTACTAAATTACAATGGTTTCAAGCACCACAAGTCTCTTACACTACCACAATAGTTCAAATCGTTGTTGTAGATGCTAAACTTCCACCAACTTAAACCTCTTAAACGTTCATATGGCAATCCCAACAATTAAAACCATCACCTTTGCTCTCAACAATAGTGCTTAAAACTGCTACTAAAAGCTACCCCAGCATTCACCAAAACTATTGTGATAGGGCTTGCAGCACTAAGTAACGACAACAATTTTATAATCACTGCAAGTATTTATTGCAACAGTTTTAAACACTGTTGTAGTCTCAAAAACCCATAGTCATTGATCTAATTCTAGTAGTGACATGGATCAATAGTAAATAACAATTTACCAAATTAGGAATATCGATGTTAATTCAATAAATTCAAATACAATGCCCAAAATAAAACAAGCTCAATCACAAAATAAAAATAAAAAAAGTTCCCTCAAAAACTTTAATTCAACAATACTTTGAAGTCAGATTAAAGTATAAAGCTCTCAAGTTAAGAAAAAATTAAATAGCCCATCAAACAAATACTCACATTATGATGGAGATTCACAAGTTAATTCGCGTGATTTTAGGCTCAGATATTTTAGACGTAGGAAAGCAAAAAAAATTAAGCTACACTCCAAGCTTGATGATAAGTTAGGCTCAGATATAAGAGTTACTTTGTTTCTTCCAGTATTTGAGTAATTTTGGTAAAAACTTTATTTGGTATTATGGCATTTAATTATTTCCTCCAAAGCAAGTTATTCTGTTTTCGTTCATGTATGAACTAAAAACATCTATATTAAAGACCTTATTGGTTTATGTAATTTTTTAGCTTTGGATTAAATTGAATTGTTGGTGGGAATATAGCATCACTGGACCATTAATTCAAATAATTTCTACTCAACGTCCCAAATCTAACTATGTGACATCAATCTGGAGGGATGGATGGGCGTAAGTAGATTCAATAGCATGTATAATTGGTGGTTGATTAGCTTAATTGGAAATTCCAATTTATTTTCGTTAAACAATATGAATGGGAATCTTCCAAGTTTTGGATTAATTACTATTTCCCAAATTTCCTTTCAGGACTACAAGTATTTGAAAAAATATTATGCACCTTCGTTTGTATTTTGAATGTCAAATTTGTAATCGAGTCTCTATTAACTAGTATATATGGTTAATCTAGAATGAAAATTACTTAGTTAATATTTTGTGTGCTAAATTTTGAGGAAGAAAGCATTTGAAACTTTAGGTAAGTATTCTTAAAAACCTTAAAGGAAATTTAATAGTATTCTTCAATTTTCCTCTTGCCTATATTTGATTAAATCAAGGATCACCTATGAAGCACAAGTACGATATGTTTATACGGATACGACAATATGTCAAACTTAAAAAAAATAAAAAATAGATACATCAAGATACGACTGTTATATGTGTATAATGTCACATGCTCATATTTAAAGCATAGCTCGATGGTAAATCAAAATGACTTATGCATCTTATTATTATAAATTTTAAAAAGATCTTTTAAATATTCTATAAATTAATTATATTTTTTCAAAAATTCTTAATATCTCAGAAAGGAATATAAAGAATTGAACTTGAAAAAATTAAAACATCTCCCAATAATTATTGAATCTCAAAAATATTAAATTAGAATAATATCATAAAATTTGTTTAATTGCTTTCTAATTTGTTACAGATTATATAAGTGAAATGAGAGTTTAAATATACATTAGTAGATTAATTTCAATTTTAATTTAAATTTGACTCAAATCAATTAACTTAATGAAAATGAGATACAATTGATAATAATATAAATGTGGTAATATAAACTCAGATATATTGACTAGATCAAAATAAATATATGTTTTTTTTTCAAATTTCAAACTAAATAAATAAATAAAATAAAAATGTCAAAATTTTATCTTTTCATAATATGAATATGATTAAGGTAAAAAAATGATCGACACCCAATAAAAGCAAAAACAATATCAACTAAGATAGAAAAGCAAAAACAATATTAGTATCTATAAGACCGCAAAAAATAGATGATGCAGCTACTTGCAGATACTAACTCTTTTTTCTATTACCGAAACACTAACATGCATGAAGCTTTTTATGATCCTAATTGTGTGAGCTCAGCATATCTCTCTTAATTTTAACATTAGAGGTCATGCTTGAGTTGCATTATACATATAAGATATTTTTTTTATTTTTATCATGTGGACTGGATCGCTCGTTTCAATAATTTCTCTAATTAAAAGTATCGGACAAGTATTGGGAAAGTATTGAATAAGAAATTCCAAGAAATTCCCCTCTAAAATTTTCAACCTCGGGCCATCTAGATTCACTAAAAACACAAACCCCTTTAAGAAATTCCCCCCAAATTCTGTGATTCTCAACCTTTCGCCCACGAAGTCTCATCGAGCCCTCCTTCTCAAGTGCGACCACACCGTTGCCATCATGCCTCCCTACAATTAGCACCGCAATCAACTCGCAGACTGCCTAACATTGCCTTCTGGATGCAAAGCTAGGCTGCCTTACATACAAACCAATGCACAATCACATGAACCCATGGTGTTGCGAATGGCAGGAGGATGCGTCGACCTCCTCCTGCTCTCAACGTACAAATTCCAACGAACAATGTTCTTTCCTCTGGCAAGCCTGCTAGCATGTCACTTCAATGACCAACAGGTTTTTGCACAACCCACTTTGCAACACCAATATCTTGTGGCCCATGTTCGCATCCTTCTGTACTCTCCACCTCCACAGTTGACTTATCGCTCGTTAGTCATTTGGTAAGCCTAAAACCTAAATGAATTGTCTAATTTTTTTGAGATTTGGATTGAAATCTATAATCATATTTGCTTAATCTACTTACCTGTGTAAACTTACATTTATGTGCACCTTGCTGCTAGGATAATATATATATATCTATGTGCATGTGAGTTATTCTGCTTTACTACGTAGCACAAATCTGAATTGTCGAAATAATGTTGCCATAATTTGTTTGGTGAATTTTGGTCTTAGCTTCTTTAAGTTTAAAAATCGAACTATCCGTGAGGTTGGATTTTTTTTTTATCATCAAAAGCTCCTGTTAATTTTGTAATCACTTGCTATTATTCACCTGATCTCTTGTCTAAGATTACATTTACATTTGTCCCACATTAATTATTTTCTCTAAATCTGAATTCTATTTTCTATTTTTTTCTTCCCATTCTCCCCCTTCTCCCTCCTCTTCCTCTATCACTCCCCTTTCTTCTCCTCCAATCTCCATACCTCATTTCTTTGATTGTTCTACAACAGTCGATATCATAGGCAAGTTATTAATTAAACAAGTGGCGATTAACCAATAATAATTTGAAATTCAATGAAATTTTACCTCAAGTCACTCAATTTTGGAACTAGAAGAAAGTCAAAGGAGAGCAGGAGGCTTGTTGGCAGTGTTGATATTACCTACTTTGGAGCTAATGTCATGTTAAAAATGGGAGCCTTATAAGGAAGAAAGAATATGATGTAGAACATAGAAGAAGAAAGGGAAGAAAAGAAGAAGTAATGACATAAAACTAGAGAAAAGTTTATTTAAATTATCAAAAAGTCCATAATTACAATAATATGAAGTATACTTATAGACCTCTAGTCCCATCTAACTAAAGAAAATAAAAATGAATAAATACTAATATTTTTAAAAATAATAACTAACTTTTCTAGATTCTTGAATATTTAAATTCTAATAAAAATAATACTAAATATCTAATATTTAAATAAATTATTATCTTCCTTTAATAATTAAATAATTAAAATTTAATATAAGATTTCGCGGATATGCATTATCTTTGAGATTATTTTTAACTTTATCATACCCATCTGCTTGAAAAGAACTCAACTTTGTCGAGTCAGAATGCAAACATGAACTAAGAAGATCTAGATCCAACATGGGATATCCTTCTTTTATGCTCTAAGAAAATTTATTATTCTTACTCAATATCAATAATCTTATTGACCCTTTGAACTTTATTTTTCTGGGATTTTCTTGCTCGATAACTCAACCAAAAGCGCATCTTGGGAGATGTTTAGAGGAGGTATCAAAACTTTATTATGCTCAATTATACTTGAAAAAAGTTGATTCTCAAGAAAGCCTATGTTCATGTAAAACTACATTAGAGACCATGTTTCCATCATTAATAATTCTATCTTATTGAGTAGTTGCCTTTGTTTAACCTCGTTGTCAAAGCAATCCAAATTTTCGTTTTTATCTTCATTATTCAATAAATATCTAAAATTTAAAGAATCACTACTTTTATGTGTCTCTAATATATTTTGGACTTTAATCAATGAAGACGAATGATAGGTTGCTTCTAGAGTCTCACCTCATTTTAACCACGCACAGAGCTAATGCTTCTTTCTCATTAGTGCACGCTATAGTTGTGGCTTCAAAATATGACAAGTTGATATGAAGAATTTTGAAATTTATAAATACCGAAGAACATAATAATGTCGCAAAGAATTGCTGTCAAAATTGATAAACTTGATCACGATACGGCTTATACGTAATGTCCAAATAAATACCATAAAAGTTTGATTTATAATATTATTTTGAAGAAGCCATGATAATATTTTTCAAAGGTATTATGTCTGGACGGAAGCAAGAAACTTTGCAAATACGTTTTGAGATACATTTTCTGAAAAATTTGAAAGATGACCAAGTATTTTGCTAAAGAAAAGGCTAATAGTGGCGTAGACCTGAATGTAGAGCTAGGCTGATAGAAGTGTAAAAGTAAATCAGAAGCTCTCCAGGTACATTAAATCGGCACGAAAACAATGCGAAAACTGGCTGGCAATAGAAGGAGCTCAGGTACAACAATGTATGGCAAGGGCAAGTGCATTGAGATGCGTGTGCAGATGCGCTAAGACATGATCGCGGGAAAACTGCAAAAAGGGGCACAAAGGTAAGCATGAAGAGGATGGGATTCTGTGAGCAACCATGGAGGGGCGTTTTGTCTATTTGTAGTGAGCAGCCATGTAGAGGGGCATGTATTTGTCTGCGGTAAGTGACTTCGGGGAGGTCGCAAGGCATGCATGGGTGCTCGCGTGTGGCGAGCACTTGCGTGCATGGGCTCACGCGACAGATGCAGTGCATGCGATGTTAAGAAAAGTGCAAGAGGGTTGGGTCAAATGTAAATCTTTGAGTCATGCATAATTAACACAGAATCTTGAAACTCTAATACCAAATGATATAAAACATATATGAAGAAAGAGAACAAATGAGAGAAAATTGGAAAGAATTAATTCAAATGATCGAAAAGTTCATAATTACAATGATCTGAGGTCAATTTATACACCTCAATCCCTAACTAACTAGAAAAAATAAAAATAAATAAAATAAAAGGATAGCTAATAATATTTTTAAAGATAATAACTTTCCTATATTCTCGAATATTTAAATGCCAATAAAGATAAATACTAAATACTTAATATTTAAATAAATTATTATCAACATTTAATAATTAAATAGTTGTATTCTAATATAGGATTTTTTGAATATGCATCATCTTTGAGATTATTTTTATCTTCATCAGAATATGGCCATTTAGCAATGTCAAAAGAACACCATGTGGTGATCTCCCAAAAGCATTGAGGACAAGGAGATTGTTTGTGGTGTCGAAAACTCCTTAGAATGTAGAGGCTCAATTTATGTTGAATAGTCAATATTGACAAGGTTTTAGCAATGTCAAAAGAACCCCATGTGGTGATCTCCCAAAAGCATTGTGGACAAGGAGACCTTTTTATGGCGTCAAAAACTCCTTAGAAGGTAGAGGCTCAATTGATGTTGAATAGTCAATATTGACAAGGTTTTAGCAATGTCAAAAGAACCCCATGTGGTGATCTCCCAAAAGCATTGTGGACAAGGAGACTTTTTTTATGGCGTCGAAAACTCCTTAGAAGGTAGAGGCTCAATTGATGTTGAATAGGCAATATCAACAAGGTCTCCTCACATTATTATAGTAGGATGGATCGTTGGATGGCATTCACAGGAATCCTTCATGTGAGCAAGGAGAAGCTCTTAAAGAAACCCTGATGGGGCTGTCAGCTCAACATCAAGCAAGAAAACAAGAGGAATTCTTTTTTCTACTCAAATGGATAACTTGGTTTTTAGGTTTCTCATCAAAGCTCAAAAGTCCCAACACATCCTTTCACCAAAAAACCAATAACATCAACGGAATAAAGATTTCACTCAATTGATGTTTTAAGAGTAAGATAACACTATATAAAGTCCTTGTTACAACAAAATGTGGAAACATAAAAAAATACAGAAAAATAAAATGCCACACATTCTTAATGCCAATAAAGAAAATAAGAATAAAATAAAATCAACCAAAGGTATGGCAAATCATCAATCTTCCAAATTAACTCATACATTTAAGATCTTCAATTAAATCTTCAACCAAAAACAATAATCGGTTAACAATAGCTCAAGATCTTCAATCAAATGAAATCACCCATAATATCTTACTATCTTCAATAAAAATAACACTGCATTTTCAGTCAAACCAAATAAGTAACCAATTAGCCTGAAAATCACCTATCAGCAAAATCAGCATCTAATCAACCTAAATCTTCCATCCACCCAAATGCATACTGCACAGTCAGATCATCCGGTGGTCGCCCTATCTAAAGCATATCAACCTCCTGTTGTTACGGTGTCCATACCATAAATTCAGCACATCAAATATGATCTATAAAGGTATAAATCGCCATAGTAAAGCATCAAAACTCTACACTTAACAAGGGTTAAAATAAGACAATCCCTTTATAGTTAATATTGTCAAACAGAACCAAGGACAACCTACACAATTCAAGTATCACAGACTCGCTCCACAGTTTCAATCGTTAGAGCTGACTTGCTCATAATTACTTTTATAAGCACAAGTGCCCAGATTCTCCAATGAAGGAATCTCAAACAACAAAATACTTTCTTAAGGAGAGTTTCCACTATTCAGATTTTTGCAAGCACAATCTATTCACTGTTCAGATTGAAAATAGCACGTCCTGGAATATCACAATAGTTATCCTTAAGGTCCTGTTTGTTTTGAAGTTAAAAATTAACCTGGTTTAATTTTAACCTGGCATATCACATCATACATAAAATTTAATATTAAAAATTAACTTTATTTCACATCGTACATTACTAAAATAATAACTAACTTATATCACATCCCTCACATATCCCAATATAATAACTAACTTTATATCACATCTCTCACATATCCCAACATAATAACTAACTTTATTTCACATCATTCACAACTTTCAATAAAAAAATATCTCTATTTAAATTTAATTTTGACCTTGTTAAATTTAACTTTACAAATAAACAGACCCTAAGAGTCATAAAAGGCGCCACAGTAGAGCAGAAATGACCATATCAGTTGAAAATATACATCCAACTGCCTGAATAAAAGTCATGCTCACATTAGACACCAAATCACAGTTCAATTAGACACGACAAACTCATGTTATAAATCAGATAAAGATGTGCACCTGTACCTGGCAAAGTTCCTAATGGAAAGACATTGGCAAAGAAAAACAACAACAAAAGCCTAGCCTCAATACCAAACTAGGTAGGCTCTGCTACATGTATCTCCCTCCAATATAAGCTATTTAAAGCAATGCTCTCTGTAAGCCAGGTTAGCCAATGTCATGGGTAAAAATCAAATCTCAGGTCCTTTTTTGGTCTTCACTCTCCTTTGCATGACAAATGAAAAGATAACCACAGCAAAAGTGGTAGCAATATAAGAAATTTAAATTGGCAAGCCCAATGCCAATTTTGTTTACATTGACATTCAGTCATAGATAAAATATCATGATACTCCTTTCAAGACAACAAAAGAACTGTAGCATTGGAAAATATCAACCTACATCAGATTATACTTATTAACATCCATATAAGCAACTCATGTGAATGACTCATCGTATAGGTACGAGCTCCAAAAGATAATCGCCATGTAGTTGCACAGAAAAACTTGAAAGTTGCAAGGAACAAAAATTAATGGTACCTGCAAGGTCAGGATGCGTTCCAGTTAGCTTAAGCCAATCCATTTGACTATAGCCCTTTTCAAAGGGCACTTTTGCACGGACTGCTGGCTTTCTTGATGACAGTTTTTCCTCAAACACCAACAACGGATCACCAGTTGATCTGGTTATCTCCCGCACCTCCAATTTATTAGGTTTGTTCTTTGGCTGAATCATGTCACTAGAACAGTTAAGAGGAAAATCGATCCACCCACCATTCCTTTCAGTTAAGCTGTCAGATGAGCATCCCCTGGAGGAATCACTAGTCTTCTCTAAGTTTCCATCACTAATGGAGCTATCTGTTAGAGTGATTTTATTGACATTTGGGATCACCTTGGGCGACTCCAGTAGGTCATTATCTGCTTGCAAATCAACCTAAGCAATACACATAAGAAATTGACGATAGATAAAAACACCCTGTAGTAAAGAATATTCTCTAGGTACTTGCAGATACATGAATATTAGTAGATAGTTACAAATCAAAAAGATCCCAAAAAATAATATAGTTTTGATTTATGCCAAGGGAAGAACTACAACCTCTGTTGTCTATCGCATCAGGTATCTAATGGACAAACATAAAAAGAAAAAAGATCTTGTAAATCTAATATAATTAAATGAGCTCTACATAGAAAAAACCAAGTCCGAAAAGGATATAGTCAAGAAATGCGAAGATTCATTTGGTGAGTGCTGAAGGAAAAAAATACTTGTGAGGGACATTAATATTATAAAACATACATATTACGAAAGAATGATTAGTATCACAGGTTGTAGTCATTAATAAACAAAAGTTCAAAATGAAATATACTGGTTTACACCTGGGATTAACATTAAGTTGATATCGAAAGATGTTAGTTATGGAGGTGCTTACAACACGTTCAAAATGAAATATATTGGTAAACATTGGGTGTGGTAGGTTGACAACCAGTTAACAAAGCCACAATTGATAGGAAACAAGCCAGAAATATGCTGTGCTGTAACCTTCTTCACCTTGTTTGTTGTTGTTGTCATTGTTCTCGTAAAGAGGGAGGAAAGATTTTTTGCACATACAATACTGCCTCCAATTTCAACTTAATCCTATACAACTTTTAACATAGGTTTCAAAAACGGAGGAAAGGAAAAAATTGAAGTCTTGGAGAAATGTAGAAAAATGTATCCAACATAATAAAAAGCAACAAAGATATTAAGTGTGAATTGAGCGAAAAAAACAAAGATATAAGAGCACATGTGCTCATACATGTGAGCACTGTGTGTTTAGCAAAAAAACTATGTCCAAGGAAAGAATGGATTTTGTTTCAAGTAGAAGAGTTAATGTTAATGGTTAGTCAATGCAAGATATTGTCAGTCACACGAGACTAGGAAAACATATAAACAACATAGCATCTATACCTTTAACAATACATGTAATTTTAATTTCTTCAATAAGAAATTTTAAAATACATGTAATTTTAATAAGAAATTTTAATTGACTAACATATAAACGGAGGAGGAAAGGAAAAAATTGAAGTCTTAGAGAAATGTAGAAAAAAGTATCCAACATAATAAAAAGCAACAAAGATATTAAGTGTGAATTGAGCGAAAAAAACAAAGATATAAGAGCACATGTGCTCATACATGTGAGCACTATGTGTTTAGCAAAAAAAACTATGTCCAAGGAAAAGAGTGAATTTTGTTTCAAGTAGAAGAGTTAATGTTAATGGTTAGTCAATGCAAGATATTGTCAGTCACACGAGACTAGGAAAACATATAAACAACGTAGCATCTATACCTTTAAAAATACATGTAATTTTACCTTCTTCAATAAGAAATTTTAAAATACATGTAATTTTAATTTCTTCGTCATAATGGATCTTTAAACTTAGAAATGAAAAGGAAGAAAGATGAATACAGTCAACCCACTGCCTTACTAAAATTTCTCATACATATAACAAGTCATTGCCAAAACTATAACTATCCAAAATTTTCTCTTCAGATAGATGTTCATAACCTAAAACTAGGGCATCCTGACTTTTATATGTCAATGACAAAATAGATGTTCATAACCAATTAGAAGGAATGGAATAAAGAAGAGACATTGAAAAAAAAGTATCACTAACTACTTTCAATGTTATGCACTTATATAGCACAGGAGCAGTAAAAAGAACCTATCAAAACAATGGTACAAGCAACGTTTAGATTGCAGTCAATTAGAAACTCTATTGCAAGGCAAAAATCATTTTAAGTAGATGGGTAAATTGCATCCAAGCCCCTGAGGTTGGAAGTGCATTGCCAATTAGTCCCAAACTTCTAAAATCCTCAAATTGGGTCCATGAGGCTATAAAAATGTTGTCATTTGAACCAAATTAAGACGTCATTGTTAAATTGTATCATTATACGATAAAATCATTCCCAATTATTAACTTCTTGCATTTTAGAATATAACTTTAAAATATTAATATTTATATTTTTATTTTAAATTTTTAAAGAGGAGAAAGTAAAAGACAAAAGAAATTAAATTTTAGATGTTAATTAAATTGTTAAAAAATAGTGATAATAGAGAAATATAATGGTTCTTTAAAATGTGTAAACCATTTAAAGTAGTAAAAAATGATCAAAATTCAAGTTTTGTATCACAAAAGAAAAGCGAAAAGGTGAGTTCTAAAAAAGGGACCAAAACTGCCATGAAAATTGAGATTTTCCAAAAGTTGGCAACAAATTGCAATGCCATGACCTTAGGGACTGAGATGAAATTTACCCTAAATAGATTAATTTACGTTATATTAAATTCAAGAATAAAGCTAATATATAATATGCATAAGAAAATACTCTAGAATTCAACTTACCCTACAAAAGGTGAAGTCATTCATACCATTGTCACCCAAATCCAACTTCCTGTGATAACGTAAAGTCATTAATCTAAATATATTAGGCTAGCTGATGTAGAACACATAAAAGAAAGGAAAAAAGAATTTCAAGGACGTTCCAATGAGTCAAGAAGAACACGAAGTTAAGTCCCAAACACGTCTCTTTCGATCGACCCGATCTATTCAAACTTCTTCTACTAGTTTAGTCAAGCTATGGAATCGAGGTTTGCGAGCTTGTGATCTTTAAGCATTTCTGTACCCAACTCTTTGAGTTTCTGAGATAGTAGATTTGAGAGCACGACAACCAACTATCAAGGAGTTGGCGCCACAATTTTGATGAAAACCATGATTGAAGTCAACGACACTATGAAACTTAAACTTTGTGGGCGATTTGTGATAACATAGCAAGGATATGAAAGCCTACTATCGAGAATTTGAATTGTGACGATATATTCAGAGGCCACTGCGCTTGTCGTAGGAGTTCAAGAGTAGTGACAACATATTCAGAAGCATTAGTGTCTGTCATCAAGATTGACACCATTAACAACATCTTTATGGGCACAAAACCCTGCCATTGAGATATTTGACTTGTAACAGCATACTGACAGTAACAAAAGCATATTGTCAGAAGGGCTTCGATTATGATAGCGTATTTAAGGCATAAACGCTTCTCATTAGAGTTCGAACCATGAGCAGCATATTCAGAGGCATAAAATCCTATTGTTGTGGATCTAATTAAACTAGTTCGATTAAGTGTTACAAGATTATGAAATTAATAGACCCGCTGGGGATGTATGGGTTGTCTCACACTACGACACAACATGCACTCCCTATGGATCGATATGAGTGAGGAAGTAGACGATCAAGGGAATCTCATTAACTTGATTTCGATAAGAATTTGTAATTTGAGCTTAGAAGTTTCAAATATCTATCGATTTAGTCATCAAACCTGAGCACCACAATTTCACCTCAAAAACTTGTAAAGTGATCTTCTTGTAATTTGATGATGATTTGACAAACTTAGGGGAACGTTCGTGTCATTGCACGATGTCCATCCACTGCTTTATGTCACAAGAACTTTGTCGCCTTGCTACTTGATTTTTGGCTATCTGAATTTTCTTGAAAATTTCGGCAACATAACAAAATACTGGAAGCTATAACAACTATCGAAAAATAAATGGTGCCTTTTGGCAAAGCTGGGCTAGGCAGACTCTTCAGCGAGGCTAGGTCGAGCCAATTGTTTAGATCATGTCCTCTAAAATGACTGAAGCTAATGAAGCATTTTGCTGATGTTGATGCTAACCTTTACAAGAAAAATCAGTGGCACCTGTCATTAGAAGTAGAGGGTTCTTCATGCCATCCAATGGCAATTTGACAAAGTTAAGGAACCTTTTATGTCATTACACAATATTCACCCATAACTTTCATGTCACGGCAATTTGTGTCATCAATCCACTTAAAAATTTTTAAGTCTGAAATCAATCCACTTAATTTTTTTACAAAGTCTGAAATTTCTTAAAAATTTCTGGAACATAACATCGTATTAAAGGCTATACTAGCTATTAGAACATAAATAGCACCTTTCAGTAAAACCAAGCTAGACATGCTCTCCAGCAATGCTAGGCCAAGCCAATTATGTAGATCACATCCTTTGATGAAAGCAAAACTGATCAAGTAGTTTGCTAATACTAACATAATCCAACCTCCTACATCCAGATCACGATGGAGATCACCAAAATTGAGATGATTTCTATCTTCCAGAGCACATATAGTCAACCACTACCTGCGCAGAATTACAGAGTCATCCTCTGCTACAGAGAACTCCTAGATCATGAAAGGAACATTTAGGCACTTCAATGGCACCACACAGACTGAAATTGTCTCACCCAAATTGAAAGAGTCTCAATTTGTCGAAGCACCTATCACCCGCCGCCACTTGTGCAGGGTAGTAGTGTCATCCTCTGGGTAGTAGTGTCATCTTCTGCCACAAAGAACTCCCAGCCCACCCTAAGAACAATTAAGCACCTCAAGATCATCGCACAAACTGAATTCCCCTAAATTCAAGGCTCAAAAAACGCGCAAGTGAAAACCAACTAAGTTAAGACAACTAACCTAGAATCGCTGAGATTGTAAATCTAAATCGTAGTTCATTTAAAATTTAGATTTAAATTGTAATATTTGTGTTTTTTTATCTAAAATATAACTTTTTTAGCCTAAATTTTGTATTTGAGAATAAACATTTTTTATATTTCAAGTTTATTTTTTATATATTATATTAATATTGTTATTATACTTTTTAAAATTTTAATATATTTATATATATTTTTACTTTATGTTTAAAATATATATAATTAATTTTAATTTAATATTTATATTAAAGAATTAGGTTAATGGCTATAGATTAGATAACGGGACCCGACCGGATTGACCCGCTGGGGATTTCTTCTCCACCGTCTTCCTCTGTTCAACCGGAGAAAGGCACAGGACTCCAATGGTGGCTGACGGCAGCGACAGACTAAGGCTCTGCAGAAGATTTTGGCGGAAATCCGGCAGCGTAGCGGCGTGCTAGAGGTCATGTTGATGCTCACATGAGAAGTAAGGGAAGAGCAGAATCGCTTAGAGCACAAAAAAAAATAGCGAAAAAAAAAGCATAAATCGCAGCGATTTTTCTCCTCCGATTCGATCTGTTCGCGGCCCGTTTGTGACCACCATTGCCTGTAGAGAGAAAGGGGGAGGGCGGGGGGGGGGGGGAGGGAGAGCTACTCCCTCTCCCTCTGTTGCTTGCGAGAGGAGAGGAGAGGAGAAGAGAGGAAGAAGAAACAAAAACAGCTCACCTCTCCCTCTCCATTCGCTCTTGTTTCCACCGCGCAGCGCAAGGAAAAACAGCCGATCGCCCTGCCCTAGCCATCGCAAGAAATTTAACAGGAAGGGAACAATTGCCGTTTAGTACTCCAATAATAAAAAATAAATTTTTTAATTATTCTACACAAATTTCAAAATAATAAATTATTATTTTATTTTTACAAACTAAATAATTTTTCATAAAAACATCAACTTTATTTCACATGAAACATCAACTTTATTTCACATGAAACATCAACTTTATTTCACATGTAAAATAAAATTGATATTTTTATTAAAAATTATTAAATATATGAAATAAAATAATATTTTTTTATATTAAAATTTATGTAAAATTATTTTTTATTATTATTATTGTTTTTAAATTTAGTATCATTTTGGTTCTCGCGTTATTTCAACTTGTAAAATTGAACTTATTGATGTGTTCCCCGACATACGAATTAAATTTTAATTGATTTTGATGGTTTTATTTGCGCAATTAATATTAAATTTGATTAACAAATTATTCAGTATTCAAATGGGCCATATTTTGATATTTGCTCAGGACTTTTGAAGTTGGCAGTCAAATGATCCAAGTCACAAAATTTGGACAGCATTTGACCTCGCTTGATAAGTCAATTAAAAGATCAAAGATTTACGAATTAAATTTTACAAATTAATTGATTCTTCACCGATTTTATATCAATTTGAGCATCAAATCAACCCAAATTTTGCAGCATTATTCAACATAACTTCTCACTAGTACTAAGTATTTTTGGCATTTTCTTTGAGAATTTGTAGTATTTATCAAATTAAAAATTAATTTAAATAACTGATAATTTTAAACTAAATGTAAGATTAAATCAACTCAAAATTGGTAATCATGCCACCAATATTATTTCACATTTTCTGAAAATTTTAGCGAATTATTTTATGCTATCATTAATTTCCATGTTTTGTTCTTCAGCAATATACCACTCATTATTTTGTAATTACCCAAACTTATGAAGTAATTAATTATATTAAAAACTATACTTGATTGACGTTAATATCATACAAAATTATTTTTTATTTTAAAAATTTATGTAAGATAAAAAGTAAGTTTTAATATAAAATACTTAAAAACTAGACAAAAAGTACCCAAAAGTTCCCAAGTCCAAGCAAAATGTACTGTTTTTTAAGGATTCAAAACTAAATATTTTGAAATACATGCTAAATAGGGGTGATATAAAAAAATCTGCACCCCTAAAATATCTAAAATTATTATTTTGCCCTCAAAATATATAGTTAGTATGAAAATTAAATTTTGATAAATAAAACTGCAAAATTACTAAAAGTTTAATGATCTTCTAATAATTTTCTTTGAATTTATAGTGAGTACTGTTAAATTATCAGTTTTTTTTATAACTGTATAATTATCAGATTTTGATTGACGATTCAATGGACTATAGTAATTTTACTAAAAACATGCAATAAAATAACTTTATTAATTAACTTTATAGAGACCTATTAACTTTTTCTTATTATTATTATTATTTGATACAAGAGGCTTGTAATTTAAGGGATAAATGACAATATTACTTATAACACATTGAATTTATTAATGTGAATATTTACACTTTTACTAAACTTTGATTAATTCCACAATTCATTTTAATACATAATTAATTCTTCATTAAAGATGGCACATGTAAAGTTATTGAGTGAAATAGTTCTCCATTATTTTGAAGTGACACCACAATCTTTTTTGTCACTTTATGACATCATGATCTTTGGAATCATTGTCTGCTCCAGTCCGCGTATATCATCATTTGTTTTCGATTAAATTTTTTAATTTGACTTATATAATTGATTTAGCTCTTTTTAAGTTCTTTCCTTCAAGGTGATTTTTAATTAAAAAATTACTTAAATATTTATTTTATTTCTTCAAAAAATAAACAAGTGATGCAATTTCCTAAAAGCAAAGCAGACAATAACTGTACATTTATGAAGCAAAGGGCCAAGACAAAGGGGGAGATCCCTCTTTCAAAAGAAAAGAGAGAAATTTGTTATTATCACTCTTTAGGCGCAAAAAAGAACTAATGCCTAAAAATTGATTAAAAATAGAGAATTCTGCATTGAAGTAAAATCTGAATGACCCTTCCCATTCAAGGAGACTTAAAGAAAAATAGAAATAAAAATCTGAATGACCCTTCTGAGACGTACAAGAAACTAATAACATAATTTAAAATTTTATACAAACTTTATGCACAAAAAAACTAACTCAATTTTTTGGAGAAAAACTTAATATTATGTTTCTCAATATTCTTTAAAATATAAGAATCAAGTGAAGATAAAGACAGCTAAAACTCGATAAAATATTTCATTACAATATAAAATCAGGTAAACAGAAACTTCAAAAACTTTTCTTGAAAATAATACACAGCAAAAGCGCTTATAAAGTTTTTTGTAAGTGTAGTTTTATTTAAGTAATTTATTTAAAAAAATTTAATTTTTTTTTAATTTTATACGATTTATAAAAATAAAAAATTAAGAAAACAAATGAAAAATTATAAAAAAATATTCGTTCACAACAAAATTTCAAGAAATTTTTCAAGTAAAATAAAAGTTCCCACAAAGGGGTGATAAAACATATGAATTTAATATAAAATAAAATTAATTTTTTAACTTAAAAATTATCTAACATATGATGTAAAATTAATTTTTAATATTTAATAACATATAAATGTATACAACAACAACAACAACTACCAAGCTTTAATCGCACTGGGTGAGGTCGACTATATGAATCCTTCATTTTCATTGCGCTCTATTTATTACCAAATTCTTATCTAAGTCTAAGTAAATAATATCACCCCTTATAGTTTCTTGTTATATCTTCTTTGATCTTCCTCTTCCTCTTTGTATATGGGGAAAATTTAATAACTCAATTTTTCTAACTGGAGCTTCAATCGGCCTACGATTTAAGTGTCCAAACCATCTAAGCCGACTTTCTCTAAGTTTTATCCTCAATTGGTGCAACACTAATTTTCTTTCAGATATACTCATTTCTCATTCTATTCTTTCGTGTATATCAACACATCCACCTTAACATTCTCATTTCTGCAATAATTATTTTATTTGTATATTTGCTCTTTGCAGACCAGCATTCAGTACCATATATGATCGCTGTCTTACTACAGTTTTATAAAATTTACCCTTAATTCTGTATGGAATTTTTCTATTGCACAACACATCAGAAGCATTTCTCTATTTTACCCATCCTACTTGAATCCTGCTTTCACCATCATTTTGCATGATTGATCTAAAGTATCTAAAGCGCTCACTCTTCTTGACAATGTGATCACCAATTATCACATCTCCAATATAAATATTTCTTTTTTGACTAAATGTGCACTCCATATATTCAGTTTTTGATCTACTGAGATAAAAACCTTAAGATTCTAGAGCATTCTACCAAAGCTCTAGTTTCGCTTTAGCTCCCTCTTTAGTTTTCTCAACAAGAACAATATCATCTGCGAAGAGCATACACCAAGGCACCTCATCTTGGATATGTACAGTTATGACTTCCATAATTAAAGCAAAAAGATACGGACTTAGGCCCTGTTTGGTTGGAGGTCAGGCCATGGCCAAAATGGCTTTCAATGGGTTCCAACTATTTTATTAAAAAAATAATAATAAAAACTTAAATATAATGTGTTAAAAATCGTATAGATATAATATAAAGTGAATTTTTATATTAAATTTTATGTATTGAGAATGAAAAATGAAAAATTCTTTTAATAAAATAGTTAGAGGCTATTTTGGCCATGATCATGACCAAGATGGTCTCCAACCAAACAGGGCCTTAAAATCGAGCTTTGGTGTAATCCAACTGTAATAAAAAAATCTTTACTCAAACCTCCATGTGTCCATACACAGGTAACAGCTCCTTTATACATGTCTATAATAACTTGAATGTAAGTAGTGAAAATCTCTTTTTTTTCTAAAACTCTCCAAAATACTTCTCTTGAGACTTTATCATAAGCTTTTTCAAAATTAATAAAAACCAAATGAATAGTTTCCTTTCTCTCCCTAAACTTCTCCATTAAACTTTTTAATAAATGAATGGCTTTTATAGTAGATCTACCTGGCATAAAATCAAACTGATTCTCTAATATCTTAATATTATGACGTAATCTTCGTTCGATCACCCTTATCTAAAATTTTAAAGTATGACTCATTAATTTAATTTCTCTATAATTAACACAATTTTGTCGCCTTTATTCTTATAAATAGGTACTAATATACACTTTCTTTATTCATTTGGCATTCTTTTAGTCTTCAAAATCATATTAAATAATTTAGTGAGTCAAGAAACTCTCTCATCTCCTAAGCACAGACAGACATCTTTTGAGATATTATCTAGTACTACTGCTTTTTATGCTTCATCTTCTTTAAAATTTTCCTGACATCAGTTTTACTAATACGTCGGATGTAAGAGTAATTTTTATTTTCTTTTGGTGCTGAGTTTCGTAAGATCAATTAAATTTTCAAAATCTTCATTGAAAAGCTGTTGAAAGTAACTCACCCGATATCTTTGATATCTTCTTTCATGAAAAGTATTTTTTGATCTTCATCTTTAATATATTTTACTTCAATTAAATCTTTAGTTTTTCTATTTCTTGTCTTGACAATCCTATATAATTGTCTTTCTTTTTCTTGAGTGTCTAACTTTTTATATAAATCCTTAAGGGCAAAATTTCTTTGCATTGCCTACTGCTTCTTTCGATTTTCGTCGAGTCACTTTATATTTCTCTCACTTATCCTTATTTTTGTTTTTAAAAATACCAATCTCTATAACAAATCTTCTTCTTCTTAATTTTTTCTTGTACATCATCTTTTCACCACCAAATATCTTTATTATTTGGAATCATTCCTTTGGATTCTCCCAACACATCCTTCGCCACCTTACGGATACAGTTAGCAACTGTCAATCACATAACAACAGTTTTCTTGTTAATGTTCCATTGCCCAAGTTCCAGAACATCCTTCTTAAATATACTTCTATTCTCATTCTTTAGATTTCACAATCGAGTCCGAATATAGGATTTTAACATATTATGCTTTCTCCAATACTTTATCTCAAAATCTAAAACCATTAATCGATGTTGGATAGTCAAATATTCACTTGGAATAAATTTACAATCTTTTAGAATCCAAGCGATCTTGTTTTCTTATAAGAAAATAATCAATCTGAATTCTTGAAGTTTCATTCTTGCACGTGATAATATGCTCCTCTCTCTTCTTCAATCAAATATTAGCAATTACAAGATAATATGTTAAAAAAATAAAATAATTTTACCTCCTCATTTTTCTCTCCAAAACCATATCAATCATGAATGTTATTAATATCCTCGACAACACTTCCAATATGTCCATCTAAATCTCCTCCAATCAATAATCTTTTCTCCTAAAGTATCTCTTATATTAACTTTTTCAAATCATTCCAAAATTTTTCCTTTATACTCACATCCAAGCCTATTTTTTTTTGAAAGATACATCCAAGCCTATTTGAGGAGCATACACATTTACAATATTAATAATCATTCCATCAATTATAATTTTCAAAGTCATAATTTTACCACAATTTCTCTTTAACTTCCACTACTTGATCCTTCAAGTTCTTATCTAAAATTATACCCACTCCATTCTTATTTTTATTATTATTACCAGAGTACCAAAATTTAAAACCCAAATCATTAATTTTCTTATCTTTCACTCCAGCCTATTTTGTTTCGTGCACTCACAAAATATATATCTTTTTATAAATCATAATATTCACCAACTCCATTAAATTACCCATCTGGCTACCTATATAAATGTATAATAAAAATAAAATATTAATAAAAATATTTCTTTTAAAATTTAAATGAACATTATCCTTAAACCAATCGAGGCTATATTGATCTTAATAGATGTTTAAAAGTGCATAAAAAATGAAAGAGTTTCTCAATAAAATACTTAATATAATTTTTTAAATGGATTGTTAATTACTTTGTAAAATGTAAGAGATTTTGTTTAGTTACAATTTATTTTTCAGATGATTTGAATTATTTTGAAACTATAATGAATTTTATTTTAATATTACGAAGTAAAATAAAATTATTTTTTTTATCAAACATTGAAACGAAATGAAATAAAATTATATTTTTATTAAAAATTATATAATATATAAAATAAATTTAGTATTGTTGCATAATCTATATTCAATCACCATTTTTCAAAGTATTAAAGTACGATACAATAATTTAATTCTTCTATGATTACCAAAATTCTGTAGATTATTTTTATTCTTATAAATAGGTACTAATAATAATTAGCAATCTGCAACACCTTTTTACTTAATATAAAAAAACTAATAATCAGCAATCCATCTAGTAATGCTTATACTATTGTAAAAATAAAATAAACGCTAATCATAAAGCCTATATGCATTATTTACTAATGTTTGGAGGAGCAAACCTTTGAACTTTGATCAAAGAAAAAATATATATGAAAACAAAGTTGTATTTGAAGCTAGCCACTGAGACGATTGAACCAACCACTACAATGCATTTACTTTAATAGAATAAAATAAGCTTAAACTAAAATGATCATTCTATGAGAATGAAATTGTTATTCTACAGAAAATAGAATGACAATCTTTCTGTTTATTTGGATGAAATAGTTAAGTGAATAAAAAATACTAAAATACTTATAAATACAATTAGATGAATGTAATTTATATAACAATATATATATTATATATATGTATATATAATATATGTATGTGTATGAACAAGAATAATTTTGAAATAATATTTTTAGCTCACAAGACATAATCAATAAATAACTATTATTTAAATAGTGAGAATGAATGATTATTTCATAAAATATGAAATGAGAGAGGAGAAAGTAAATTTGAGCCTTTAAAAGGATTTATAGAGAAGATAAACATAATGTGGAAACAGCGAATGAATGAAGCAAGAGGTTGCCCCATATACATTGTTTACTGAATTTGGTTGGAAGGAATGCACCGGACATATCTAATTGGTCGACACTCCAGTTAGAGTTGATAGCAATTGAAAGCAAATTTCTAACGGTTACAATTTTGATGACCAGATTGAAAGAATTCATTTAGTCGAGTTTAGATTATTGGTGAGAGCCATTGGCTGCGAAACAAGCCTTCTAACTTCAAGAAACCTAATGCTTGACTTTGAACACCTACTTGCAACCCGCTGTGTTCATAGATGGACTACGAGTAATAAAAATCTCAGGTGTTTTTGCAAAGTAGAGTTTTAAATTCGATAACCACTGTAACATTTCGAGTGGGATCCTTGGATGCCCAAGTGAAGCAAGTACGTTCTAGTATATGGACGAAGCGGGCATTGTGTGCTTACTAGTGGTTTGGTGTGAGTAACCTGGCTTCACAGGCTCATGCAAGTAGATGTCCTCCAAAAGTCGAGTTTGTAATCATGTGGATATTTTTTTCTTTTGAGGGTGACGATGTAGATGTTCGAAGAGTATAAATAGTCCAAGATGCGTTAATCATCAGAAGCGTCATCCACAACATAATAGAGCAACACTGGAGAGGCTGAAAATGCAAGAGTAATAGGATGGGATAGGGTGGATTTAAAAGGAGCCGCCCACAAAGATCATCTCCAAATTCAATGCCTGAAAGAGATCTTGAAGGCCAGAGGATGCTTATCAAAAATAACATATTGGGAAATGTAGATCCGTTTAGTTGATAAACGTCAGTGATGATAATTATAACCAGAAAAAAGTGAGGTTATAACTTGTGCTTGTTGTATGGTAATAAGAACTGTAACCAAAATTTCACCCATCTAGTTCAATATAAATAGAGACCAGGTGATTCCTTTTTAATTGTATATCTACATGGTAGCATGATATGGTGTCTGAATATTTATGTCATTATTACTACTAAAACTTGAATTAAATTGCAGTTTGAGTTGGCTCAAAATACACTAAAACTTGAATTAAATTGCAGTAATCTTCAAATTAAACAGATTGATGCATTAACTTGTGATTTTTTTTAATTGTATATGAAATTGAAATCAATTAAGCTTTTTCCATGATGAAGCCTAGAGTGTGTTAATAAGGAGGATGAGTGTGGTCCTGTCTACATTACCATTGGCGATGGAGGAAACAGGGTGACCCGGCGCTGAGCATATCATTATTCCGACAAGCCAGCTTCGGCCACGGTCAACTCCACATTGTCGCCACCCACGCTCTGTGGACTTGGCATCGCAATGACGATGACAAAGCCGTGGTAGCTGACAGTGTTTGGATTACCAGCTTAGCTGCCAACTCAAGGTGTATGAGTAGAAGGAATTGAATAATATTTGATGCTTATAAATACTTTGGGATTACATATGCAGTCATCAAATATGTGTTTACATATTATACACACATCAAAATCAGTTCACTATCCTTTTTTTATAAAAAAAAAAATCAGTTTATTATTGTAGTTAGGACACTATTCTTTAAACATTAAGGATCTAAGATCAAGTCTAATTCCATTAAAATATAAATATATGTATCTATAGATCCCATATTTAGACAACAATTCTTTTCGTGTGCGAATTTTTAGACAACAGTTAGGCAAGCTGACGAGATCCTTTCGGATGGACTACCAAATCTGAAGTAAAAAGGAAAAACAAAATGAGCTTAAAATCAAAAACCCAATCAGGAAAAGCCAAAATGCCAGATTGGAGGTGTCAGTGAGTAGAGTCCAGAGTAAGGAGCTTTACACGAAAGTTTGAGGGCGTGGACAACAATGGTCAATACAATAAATGAAAAATATCTCGTCTTTTTTTTTTCTTTGAAGCAGCAAAACATCTCGTGATTGTTTTGTGTCGTTGGTGATATTAACTTAATTATCTTCAGGTAATCGTCATCAATTTATCTTATAAGATTGTGTAAGGTAGTCGACAAGCAGCAAAAAATTTGTCGAATCAAACTGAACTAAATATTTTAAAAAATTGTCATAAAGCGAGTCATTCTCTAGAAGCAATGAACTACGTTGCCTGAATATAGCGAGAATCGTAGAAAGGCCACTACATCGACGCCTAAGTGTAGTAATAAGTAAAAGAGTTCCTACGATATGAACGAATGCGAGTACAAAAGCTAATCAAAGATACTAAAACATAAGTCACTACAATTAGACTAGGAACCTGAAATAGACATTCTGGTAAGTAAAGTAATAGAATTAGTAAATATTATGATTCATAAAAATAATAGTCATTCATGCCTTCAGAAAATAAAATAAGCGAGGTTGGGCAGCTTAAGTTTCAAACATAGGTACTTTGGGAAGAATAAAACTAAAAATAGAGTGAACATAATTCTATGCAAGAGTTTGGTAGTTAAAGTCAAGAGAAATGAGAATAAATTATAGTTTTAAATATAAGAATGCAGACATATATATGCATATGTATCCATATCTATATATATGAATAAAAGTAATTTTAAAATAATATTTTTAGCGTACAAAGAATAATCAAGGGATAGCTATTTCTTACAATCAAGAAAACAGCTATTCCTTTGGTTAGTGGAAGTAACAACTATTCTATAAAATGTGAAAGAGAGATTCTCACATAATAACAAATCCACCAAAGCATAAGAATAGTTAATCTATAAGAAACAATGATAGAATGAAAAAATAATTCAATCCAAATAAATGCACCTTTTGATCAAATTATCAATAAGAATAAGCATTTTAGATTCCTTGTATCAATGATACAAAATAATTGTGAAATAGATAGTGATATCATTAGTGGGATCCAAGCAAAATTGATAAAGTGGAGAAACGCATTTTGGATGTTATGTGATAGAAAAACTTCACTTAAATTTAAAAATAAATTGTATAAAATAATATTAACATCAATGATGATATATGACGTTGAATATTGACATACAAAAAGAAACCATATAAATAAAAGAAGTATTGCAAAAATAAAAATATTAAAGAGGATAAGTGAGTATACCCAAAAAAAATAAAACTAGAAATAAGTACATCCGTGAGAAGATTAAAGTAGTATCAATTGAAAATAAACTCAAAAAGCTAGCATAGTGGTTTGGATATGTAAATCACAGGCCAACAAAAGCTCCAATAAGAAGAATTAAGTTATTGGAGCTTGCCCACATAAAAAGGAGACCAAAAAAAAAAGATAAAAAACTATAAGGAATAACATTACACGCCTTAGCTAAATAATGATTTGCTAACTGATAAAGTGCAATGGAAACATAGGATTCATATAGTTGACCCCACCTAGTGGTATAATGGTAGGGACACAAATCAACATAATCTAACAGCCATAATGATATCCCACTACTCAATCAAAATTTAAATTCAAATCTCTTAAAGCTAATTGAAAATTTTCATATTAGTCATATTCAAATTTGATTTATTTAATTTGATAAAAATTTAGAGCTAATCCAGGAGATTTGAAGACCAGTCAAATTTGGAGCTGATTTTATTTATTATAAGAAAATTAATTTCACACTTATTTTAGATTTATTAGGTACTTTATTTTTAAATTACACTGAGAGATCTCTTTATACATAGTGGTCCCAAGCGCTGTATAAAATTGGTGATTAATAAATAACATTTGGTCATGTATTTGAGTTTTAAATTCTGGCAAACGAAAGAGTGTAGGTTAGCCTTATGTGAGAATCTCCCAATTAACCAAATAATCATTTTTGTTAAAAACAAAATCTTCCACCATCTCCATATCTCTTTACGTCTCCCTATCTCTGCCTTCATGAACAAAATAACATTATCGTCTTGACTTCCCCACACACCTCACACTCAGTCATCAACTGCATAGCAGCTGACAGCAACGCCAACATGGGCCTACTTACCACACCTGCTCAAGCAACGCTGGCATGCGCAGTGGATCAATCGAACAGCTGCTCCCATCACATCATAGACTGTCGAGTAGGTTCTCCCATCGGAGCAGCTGCACACAGATTAAAGTGGCAAGATTCAGGCTGCCTTAGGGTCACACTCATCTTGTGCGGCTGAGATAGGAGGAAGCCCTTCCTCCCCTTTAGTCTCTCTATATCTACTATATATACCAAGACTTAATTAGAGAGAGGGGATTCAAATGCTCAGCATTTTTGCTCTCCCAACTATTATATTAGCTCTTTCTATCTCCCTTTCTGTTTTAAACCCATTGTACTCACCCTCTACAGGGTGTTGGAACGTATAGTACAATTTGGACTGGCAAATTACAAAGTCTTTCTCTCTTTGATACAATAGAAGGAAGGGAAGAAAGGAGGAAGATAAAGTATGAGTAAAGGGCGCCTACTATAAGTACCAGAAGAACACCGAACGGATAAGTTATCAGTTAAAATTTGGGACTACTCTACTTGCATAGTTGACCAACCTTCTATATTTGTTGAATGTCAGGTTGAATAACGGGCCAGGTGAGCTGTGCAATTGTAATGGTAAACAAATATATATATATATATATAGTTAATGCATATATGTGTGTGACTACTCCATTTGCATAGCTGACCAACTGTCTAGATTTGTTGAACGTGGGGAATAGCTGTGGGTATGGGTTTTAACAAACCAATTTCAAACTAAAGTTGTAAAGCATGAACTTAAAGTTTGTCGATGCAAAGCCGACAACCAGATCAAAAAACATGCAAAAGTTTTAAGCTCTCATCACAATACAAGAAAATTTTAGATTAAGAAGAAAGAAGTTTATAAGTGTTAACACGTGGTTCCTGCGCTGCATCCTGACCGAACACGTGGCGCCTGGCTGGCCCCCACTTGACTGGCTGGCCCCCACTTGACTGACTGATTTGATGACTGACTGATTTGATGACTGACTCATCTAATTTTGCAGGACCTTTTGACTAGGTCAAACCTCGGCCACGAGGGTTCAAGTTAGCCTCGTTCACGATATTCCAAGATCGTCCTGGTAGCATCGGGCACGAGGTTACGAAGTACCGCCTGTCACAATCAGCTCCACCTACCACGCCGTCCCCCGTACAAGGCGCCTATCCCCAAGACCCGCAGATCAAGGATCTGTATGCCCCAGCAGTCACGAATCCCCAGAAAAGGTACTAGTATTAAATGCTAACACCTTCCTTTCACAATTTCAGGTCTCTCGGGTGGCAGGCGAACGGCGGGGGCTCCAGAGCTTACCCATCACCTTTTTCACCGGGAAACCTGGGTAAAGCAACGCACTCCATCAGCTATAAATATCGCTGAACAGTTCTCAGCAAAAAAGGGAGGATAAGGGAAAAAACGGTAGAGAACTCTCTCTCTCTCTCTGAGACAACTCTCACTGTATCAGAGCCCCAACTGAGGAGCTCATTTTCTTCTTCTTCTTCTTCTTCTTCTTCTTCTTCTTCTTCTTCTTCTTCTTCTTCTTCTTCTTTTCTCTAAGAAAGCATTGTACAAGCCTTCAGGGCTACCTTTTTCCTTTAGTGAAATATCTTTGCTGATCGACCGGTGGATGTAGGCGATTTCTTCCCTAAACCACCTTAAATCTCTATGTGTTTCTCTGGATGCTCTGAACTGGTTTCTCCTCTGAGCTTTCATTAACAGGCTCACCCTTTGCGCGTCGCCGTCTCCCAGAACTCTCTTTCTCTTTGGTGTTTCCTGGGACCCCCACATCCTACGTCAACATCTTCCGGTGCTTTCATTGAGACTGGGAAGATGGTGGCCAGAACGCGCAAAACCAACTCTGCTGCCCGCAGTCTACACGCAGGAGAACCCTCTGTCCGAGCACCGGACGACGGAGCTTCAACTTCAACATCCCGGCGTTGCGCCGGGTCTGCTTCCTCTTCCAAGGGCACCCGTGTCTCGGAGCTCCAGGGGATGCTCGCTAATCTCACAGACCTGATTACCGGCCTTACTGCCCAGCAGGCCGTGATCCTCAAACAGACACAACCGGTATGTACCGTGCTTCCTCTACCGCCGGTCGCGACAGCTCCTATTCCCCTCCCGCCGGTCGCGACAGCTCCTATTCCCCTCCCGCCGGTTGCGGCAGTTCCTGCTCCACCTCCGCCGGTCGCAGCGGCCCCAGAGTTACTTCCGCCGGTAGCGGCGATCCCTGTTCCACCTCCGGCCGCTGGACCCCTTGCGCCAGCGCCTCTGGTCGCAGCACCCTCCATCCAGTCTTCTGGTTCGTCCAGACCACCCAGGCGTCCTGTTCACCTCCAGCAGGCTCGCCAAAATTCTTTTCCACCTTGTCCACTAAGACAACATGCTTTTCTCCCGCCTGCTTTTCCTCCTTTTCTCGCCGGAAGAGATCCCCTCTTCCCGGGCGCTCAGGCCCCTCACCATGGGCCTGACCCCTTCTTTGGGCCGATGGATGGAAACACTCCTTTTTCCGATGCCATCCGCTTGGCCCCGATACAAGAAGACTTCCGGCCTCCTAGGCTGGAGACCTACAAGGGCGTGACAGACCCCCGTGAGCATGTGCAGGGGTTTGAGGCCGCTGTCCGGTATTGCCAGCCGGACGAGGCCACAAGGTGCTACCTCCTGGCCAATACTCTAAAGGGAGCAGCGTTCAACTGGTTCATCAAGTTGCCCCGGGGTCACATCTCTTCTTACGAACATTTGAAGTGGTAGTTAATCGCCCGTTTCATAGGACGGACCCGCATGGTCGTCTTTGATATGGTGCTCGCCAACATCAAGAAAGGCGAGAGAGAAACCCTTCGGGATTACACCAACCGCTTCTTCGCCGCTGCAGCAGAAGCTGAAGATGTAGAACCTGCAGTGGCCATGCACAACTTCCGGAGAGGACTCAAGGTAGGGGACCTATCCAAATCCCTACAGTTGGCCAAACCTCAAAGTTATCCAGAGCTGATGGCCATGGCCAGTCAATTCATACTTTTGGAGGATGCCGAATCCTCCCCCACAGGAGCCCCCGGGGTTAAACAGGAGAGGAGCAAAAGGAAACATCGGGGTCCTGAACCCTCGGCCACGAGGATGCGACTGGCCAGGCCTCATGATCGAGAAGAGGGAAGGCCTCGACACTCCCAACCTTCGAAGCATCACCGATTTCGACGTCCGGCGGGTGCTCCTCGACTCAGGGAGCGCCGCCGACATCCTGTTTGAATCTGCCTTCCTCCAGATGGGACTTAAAGAGGCAAACCTCCTTCGCGCTGGGACCACCTTGCTCGGTTTTTCCGGTGAAAGGGTCCAACCTCTGGGATTTAGCACTTTGCCCGTCTCCATTGGCGACGACAACGGTCACGCTATGAGCATGGTCAACTTCGCAGTCATCAAGGCTAAATCGGGCTACAACGCCATCTTAGGGAGAACAACTCTAAACTCCTTCGGGATGGTGATCTCCACGCCCCACCTATGCGCGAAGTTTCCGACCTCCAGCAGCGTTGTCACCATCAGAGGAGACGCCAAACAAGCTACCCGGTGTTTCCAAATAGCGGCGCAACTTGTGGTCGATCAAATGGATCCCAAAGAGTCCCAACCAGTCATACCGCAGGAAAGGGTCGTCAACATAGCCTTAAGAGATGAAGACTCCATCTTATCTGAATGAGAAGCAGCAAGCGAAAGTTACCGCCTTGCTTTCTGAGTATATCGATGTCTTTGCATGGTCTCCTGAAGATGTTACATGCATGGACAAGGCCGTCTGCGAGCACCACTTGAATGTATCTCAGACTACCTCCCCTATTGCACAAAAGAAAAGAGTAATGGCGGAGGAAAGACAAGACGCCATCAAAGAGGAAATTAGCAAGTTACTTGGGGCAGGCTACATCAGGGAAGTCCAGTACCCCCGATGGTTAACCAATGTCGTTATGGTGAAAAAGGCTAATGAGAAGTGGAGGATGTGCGTAGACTTCAAAACATTAAATCAGGTCTGCCCTAAAGACACTTATCCTCTCCCCCGTATTGACACAATGGTAGACCATACCGTCGAGTACGAGGTTATGAGTTTCCTGGATGCTTTCTTCGGGTATCACCAAATCTAGATGGCCAAGGAAGATGAGAAGAAGACAGCTTTCATCACTGACTATGACACTTACTGCTACAAGGTCATGCCCTTCGGTCTCAAAAATGTCGGTGCTACCTATCAGCGCATGATTGATGCAGTCTTCAGGAACCAAAGGGGGAGGAATCTCGAAACTTATGTAGACGACGTCCTGGTCAAAAGCAAAACCTTGAAAGAGCATCTTGGTGATCTCAGGGAAACGCTCGATACTCTCCGAAAGTACAACCTTAAGCTTAATCCTGCTAAGTGTACCTTCGGTGCGACTTCAGGAAAATTCTTGGGAAATCTGGTCTCTGTCAGAGGGATAGAGGTCAATCCCGACAAAAGATCAGCTATTCTGAGCATGCCCTCTCCGAAGACGGCAAAAGAGATCCAGAAGCTGGCAGGGCAGATCAACAGTTTGGGCAGATTTATCTCAAAAGCCGGCGATCGGTGTTCCCCTTTCTTTCGGTGTTTGCGCAATAACAAGAAAAGGCAATGGAACAGCGAATGTGAAGGTGCCTTTATTGAACTGAAGAAGTATCTTACGTCGGCCCCGACACTAGTAGCACCGAAAGAAGGTACTATCCTCTCTCTCTATTTGGGAGTTTCCGATACTGCAGTTTTGGCGGTCCTCTTTGACAGCAAGAATGGAGTACAGCATCCTATCTTCTATACCAGTCACATACACTTGGATACTGAAAGTCGATACCCCACCATGGAGAGGCTCGCTCTGGCTCTCCTAACGACTGCAAGGAAGCTACGGCCTTACTTTCAATCCCATACTATTCAGGTTGTCACAGATCAACCGCTCCTAAAGATATTACATACTCCCGAGGTTTCAGGAAGATTACTCAAGTGGTCTATCAAACTGGGAGAGTACGACATCAGATTTGTTCCACAAACAGCTATCAAGGCTCAGGCCCTGGCCGACTTCGTCGCTGAGTTTTCTACGTCGGAACCGCCACCCGTCAAATCTCTGGCAAACCTCTGCTCACTTCATGTTGATGGTGCATCCGGATCACAATCCCAGGGGGCTGGAATCCTCTTAACCAGCCCAATGGGGGCTACACTGCATCAGACTGTAACGCTTCAGTTCAAGGCAACAAACAACCAGGCAGAATATGAGGCCCTCATTGCAGGATTAAACTTCGCGCTTAGCATGACCGTAAAGCGCATACAAGCATTTAGTGATTCCCTGCTGGTCGTCAATCAGGTGAACCAGACATTTGAAACAAAGGATGAGGTTTTGAAGAAATATCTGCAACTGGCCAAGTCCTTGATCTCTCTATTCGAGGATTTCTCCCTAACACACATACCTCGGGAAGAGAACCAGGTGGCAGACCGACTCGCGAAAGAGGGGCTTCCCGACCTCCGCCGGACTCAGGTGTTCAAGAGGCCAAGTTTTGAATGCGCCGAAGTTTCTTCTGAAGAAGCACCACCCTACTGGATGGACAAAATCTTAGACTACCTGAAGAATGGGGTGCAACCGGACAACCGACAGGAGGCACAAAAGTTAAAGCTTATTTGCGCCAAGTACACCCTCGTCGACGGAGAGCTCTACAAAAGATCCTATGCCAAACCCTTTACCAAGTGCCTAAGGCCAGAAGATGCCGTAAAGGTCATGGAAGCAGTACACCAAGGGGAATGCGGGACACACGCCCGCGGTAGAAGCCTGGTTATGCGGATCCTACGTCAAGGATTCTTTTTGCCCAATATTCACAAGGATGCTCAAGTATTTGTGGAGAAGTGCTCTCAATGCCAATACTATGCTGACATGCAAAGGCAACTCGCGGGTTACCTCAAGCCTATCAACTCATCTTGAGTAGCCTCGTTCACGATATTCCAAGATCGTCCTGGTAGCATCGGGCATGAGGTTACGAAGTACCGCCTGTCACAATCAGCTCCACCTACCACGCCTTCCCCCGTACAAGGCGTCTATCCCCAAGACAGGCAGATCGAGGATCCGTATGCCCCGGCAGTCACGAATCCCTAAAAAAGGTACTAGTATTAAATGCTATCATCTTCCTTTCAAAATTTCAGGTCTCTCGGGTGGCAGGCGAACGGCGGGGGCTCCAGAGCTTACCCATCACCTTTTTCACCGGGAAACCTGGGTAAAGCTACGCACTCCATCGGCTACAAATATCGCTGAACAGTTCTCAGCAAAAAGGGGAGGATAGGGGAAAAAACGGTAGAGAACTCTCTCTCTGAGGCAACTCTCACTGTATCAGAGCCCCAACTGAGGAGCTCCCTTTCTTCTTCTTCTTCTTCTTCTTTTCTCTAAGAAAGCATTGTACAAGTCTTCAGGGTTATCTTTTTCCTTTAGTGAAATAAATATCTTTGCAGATCGACTGGTGGATATAGGGGATTTCCTCCCTGAACTACCTTAAATCTCTGTGTGTTTCTCTAGATGCTCTGAACTGGTTTCTCCCTTGAGCTTTCATTAACAGGCTCACCCCTTTGCGCGCCGCCGTCTCCCGGAACTCTCTTTCTCTTTGGTGTTTCCTGGGACCCCCACATCCTACGTCAACAATAAGACTTACAAACTATTACACAGGCTCTGATACTAGGTGAGATGGGTGAGATAGGATGGGTGAGGGTCTTCCTTTATTTAAATTAAATTGGAAGTAGGCGAACCCAGTCGCCGAAAATGACCACAAGGCGAACCACATCATAATTCTCCCTATCAACATTTTAATGAATATGTTGACGAACATTTTCAACCAAAAGAAGAAGATCCTTTTGTCGCATTGTTACCGAAAGATTTACAAACAAGAATTCTGGGCAATATATATGAAGACAGAGCTCCACCATATTTATTAAAAGAGACATTAATCAATTTACAACATGGAAGACAAAGAATGTTTGTCGCATTCACTCCATATATGGAATGCCCGATCGAATTGGGCATAGTCAGAAAACTTATTATTGATACACATAATTACGACGAATGGAGCTGGTTTCCTCAAATTATCAAGACAATTATATCTTCTACAAAGCCATATGATCGGATCTTAGAGTTCGAGATAATATCTACATTTATTGAGCCAGACAAATATTTAGTTTATCCCTCATATCAAATTTGGCGTCTCACCAGATAGAGAACCAGAGAACAACTAAATTTAAAAGAATTTTTTGCATATTCATGAGAATACGAGCAGAAGCAAAACCTATCAGAATTATTATCAGTCTACCAAGAAAGACAAAAATATACGTTTCAAAGCAACGGTAGAATCCTAATATATGATGAAGAGGATCTGACAGAAATTGATACTGGAGAAGATAATAATTTAAACTTTCAATAGGGACCTAAACGGAACAGTTACTTACTAAAATTCAAGTTGGATTCTCACCAACACCAGATATGTTTCTTTGCAGTCTGATTAAACAAGAACTTCTTTACAATTTTCCAGCAATATTTTTCAATAATATGAAGCATCTTCACTATGGGTCAATATCAGATATTTTAACAGTACAATAATAGGTGGGATCTTTTCTTTACGTCGGCATCAGCAATAATTCTCGCTTCTTAACATCGGCATCAACAATAATTCAGAGCATCAGCAATAATTCAGAGCATCTTCAATAATTCGGCAGTAATAATAAACAATCTTGAGTCTATATAAACAGGGAGCCTCTGGCTTGTAGGGGCATCCTTTTGCTCCACTCTTCTTTCCTCTGTAATTTACTCCTCTCTCTCTCTCCCATCTCACCCATCTCACCTAATATAATAAATTTTTTTTTTCTGATATAATAAATTTGATTGTATTATTCTTATTAAGGATTATTCTGTTGTTATTAATCTATTATCAAAAACTATTAGAGTTATAAGAGAATCTAATCATGCTCTAAAATTAGCTTTTATAGTAATTTGCATAGATCCCCAATGAACGTATTTAATTCTTTCTGCATTTTTTTAACTTTATTTAATATTTCCTTAATCTTATTTTTTGTAATTTTTTGTAATTTAGTTATTACTATTGGTTCTTCAGAACTATCAGTGTTGCCTTCAAAATATTCAATAAAATGTACTATTTTCTTTGTTAATTATAGATAAGAATTTTATATATATACATCTTTTCCTTTAGTGTTATTTTTTAATTTAATTATTTTCTGGTATAAATTATTATCGAAAATAAATTATTCATTATGATTATCAGAAGATATATATTTACTAGTTTTTCTATATGTTCTTCTTTATAATCAGTTTCTTCATGTAGTATTAATAAAAAATTTATATCGTCATTATAATTAGTAGATTCTGAGTCTAAGTATGACTCGGATGTATCTATTTTATTTTCAGATTTACTATTTTCGAATTCACTATTGATATTTAAATTGTCAATATCTTCAATAGATGAAATTTCATAATCTACTTCTGATAAAGTTTCTAAATTATTGCCTTGAATAATATCATAGTAATTTGTTACCATTTTAAGTTATATTTTTTCTAAGATTTTAATATCTTTTTTACAATTATTGGCATAATAGCCTGCCTCGCCACATTTAAAACATTTACAAGATTTTTTAAAAAAATTTGATTTTCTTTTAAAATAATTATTAGATTTTTTAAGCTTTTACGGTATATATCGTAGTTGAAAACGTTTATAGAAAGGTTTATATTTAGTAAAAGGTTTACGTTTGGGTTTTAATTTATAAAGATGACGTTGAAAACGTTTTTTAATTTTATAGTGAGGTCCACCATGCTTGCTGCATGATGGAAGAATGTTGAATTTATAAGTTGGTAAAACATTAATACAACATTGTTTATGTTTTGCCATATTTTTTTTCTTAGAAAAAGATTTGCGTAACTTTAGTTCACGACAATATTCTATAAAGAGATTCATTACACATTTTACTCGAAAAGCTAGGGTATCAAATTTTAAATATGTTATATCTTCTGCTAAGGCTTTATTAATGAATGTTGTATATTCACGTTTACATTTTTCATCCCAATGTATTAGTAATTCATTAAAATAAATCTGTGCCCAATGATCATATTGGAAAACAGGTAATTTCCAAACATATTCAAGGTATTTTTCTGAAAATTCTTCAATAAAACATATATTACCTATTTGCATTCGTGATAATATTATTTCTATTCAATTTATACCTTCGACGTTATCTAACGATTCTCCTGCAAAAAAATTCTAATAAGAATTTTCTAAGAAAAATAATAGCTTCATCTTTATTTCGTTCTTCTTTTATTTTTTGAAATTGTGAAAAATTTTCTAGATATTTAAGAACCATGGATGCTGATCCAGTAAATTTAGATGTTATCATTTCTAGTAATTGTTGTGTGGACATATAGGCATAAATATTTTTTAATCCTCTAACTAATTGTATCCATTGTGAAATATATTATTTTCGTTCTAATATCTGAATTTTATCTATATTGAAGATATAGGGATCAGTTTTTTGATGAGGTTTATTTTGAAAAAAATCTTTTTTTTAGTGTATATTTCATCAAAAGGGTCTTCTTCTTTTGGTTGAAAATGTTGATCAGCATATTCATTACATGGTTGATATGGAGAACTATGATATAGTTCACCACGGCCACTGAGTTCGCCTACTTCGATATAAATTTCTTCGATTATTTCAAGATTTTCGTTTTCATTATTCTCTGTTTCAGAATTATTATTTAAATATATTTCATATTCAGATGTATAATTATATAAATTAAATAAATCGACTTTTTCTCTATATATATCATGTATAACTATAAGTTTTTCTAAAGTAGGATTATTCATATAATCTTGAATTTTTTCTTCTAGGATTTATTTATAAAGTATCAATAGTAAATCCGAACATAGTGAATCCCAAAATAGTGAATCCGAAAATGAAATAGATACATTCGAGTCCTACTTAGACTCAGAATCTACTAATTCTAATGACGATATAAATTATCTATTAATATTATATGAAGAAACTGATAATAAAGAAGACATAAAAAAATAGTAAATATATATTTTCTGATAATCATAATGAACAATTTATTTTTTATAATAATTTATATCAAAAAATAATTAAATTAAAAAATAATACTAAAGGAAAAGATATATATAAAAAAAAATTATTTACAATTAACAAAGAAAAAAGTACATTTTATTGAATATTTTGAGGGCAACACTAATAGTTCTGAAAAACAAACAACAATAACCAAATTACAAATAATACCAAAAAATAAGATTAAGAAAATACTAAATAAAGTTAAAAACGCAGAAAGAATTACATACCTTCATCTGGGTTGTATCCAAATTACTATAAAAGCCAATTTTAGAGCAGAATTAGATTCTCCTATAACTCTAATAGGTGAGATAGGTGAGAGAGAGATGGAGTAGATTCTCATATAATTCTAATATCGGAATTTTATCTATGTTGAAGATATAGAGATCAATTTTTTGATGAGGTTTATTTTGAAAAAAATCTTTTTTATTTGTGTACATATCATCAAAAGGGTCTTCTTCTTTTGGTTGAAAATGTTAGTTAGCATATTCATTAAAATGTTGACAGGGAAAATTATGATGTGGTTCACCATGTGGTTGTTTTCGGCCACTGGGTTCGCCTACTTCCATATAAATTGCTTCGATTATTTGACGATTTTCGATTTCATTATTCTCTGTTTCACTATTACTATTTGAATATATTTCATATTTAGGTGTATAATTATATAAATAAAATAAATCTTCTTTTTCTTCATATATGTTCTGAGTCTAAGTATGACTCGGATGTATCTATTTTATTTTCAGATTTACTATTTTCGGATTCACTATTGATATTTAAATTGTCAATATCTTCAATAGATGAAATTTCATAATCTACTTCTGATAAAGTTTCTAAATTATTGCCTTGAATAATATCATAGTAATTTGTTACCATTTTAAGTTATATTTTTTCTAAGATTTTAATATCTTTTTTACAATTATTGGCATAATAGCCTGCCTCGCCACATTTAAAACATTTACAAGATTTTTTAGAAAAATTTGATTTTCTTTTAAAATATTTATTAGATTTTTTAAGCTTTTGTGGTTTATATCGTAGTCGAAAACGTTTATAGAAAGGTTTATGTTTAGTAAAAGGTTTACGTTTGGGTTTTAATTTATAATGATAACGTTGAAAAAGTTTTTTATTTTTATAGTGAGGTCCACCATGCTTGCTGCGTGATGGAAGAATGCTGAATTTATAAGTTGGTAGAACATTAATACAACATTATTTATGTTTTGCCTTATATTTATCTTTAGAAAAGGATTTGCGTAACTTTTGCTCACGACAATATTCTATAAAGAGATTCAATGCACATTTTACTCGAAAAGCTAGGGTATCAAATTTTAAATATATTATATCTTTTGTTAAGGATTTATTAATGAATGTTGTATATTCCCGTTTACATTTTTCATCCCAAGGTATTGGTAATTTATTAAAATAAATCTGTGCCTAATAATCATATTGGGAAACAGCTAATTTTGAAACATTTTTCATGTATTTTTGTGAAAATTCGTCAATAAAACATATATTACCTGTTTACATTCGTGATAATATTATTTCTATTCGTTCGATATCTTTGGTGTTATCTAACGATCCTCCCGCAAAAAATTTTAATAAGATTTTTCTAAGAAAAATAATAGCTTCATCATTATTTCGTTCTTCTTTTATTTTTTGAAATTGTGGGAAATTTTATAGAGATTTAAGAACCATGGATGCTGATCCAGTAAATTTAGATGTTATCATTTCTAGTAATTGTTGTGTGGATATATAGGCATAAATATTTTTTAATCCTCTAACTAATTGTATCCATTGTGAAATATATTATTTTCTTTCTAATATCAGAATTATATCTATATTGAAATATAGGGATCAGTTTTTTTATGAGGTTTATTTTGAAAAAAATCTTTTTTTAGTGTATATATCATCAAAAGGGTCTTCTTCTTTTGGTTAAAAATGTTGATCAGCATATTACTAAAATGTTGATAGGGAGAACTTACTCTTGGCTTTTTCCATGTATGGGGAGTTAATATTTTTATGTTTATATATTATTTCTAGTATAGGATATAATTTATCATATTTTCTTCAGGGTCGTATTCCTCGCATTTCCTAAGACGATGCTGAGAAATTGTTCCTCACTCTGAAGTTTATTTCTAAAATTATGGAGAGTGTGTTCGATATAACAGATGTGGGAAATTATCTCACGAAAATTATATATTAATGAAGAATTGTGCTGTAATTCTCCTATTATTTTTTAGAGACTATTTATTATGGTATATGCCTTTGCAGACATAGGTATATCAGACATATAATTGCTAGTGCTTCCCACTAGCGATGATATTATCTGCTGATTATATTTATCAAGAAAGTCTATTGTAATAGCTCCTTATTTGAAAGATATGATTTTATTATATATTTTTGGAAAATAAATATTATGCATTCTCTGCTGAGAAATATGAGAGTTTATTTTGGAAGAGATATTATGTGTCATCTGTTGAGGATTATCGGAGTTTAGTAATTTAACTTTCCAGGAGTTACACATGATTCCTGCAATTATAAAGAGTGTCAGAATATTTTCCCGAGAAAAAAAATCTGCTAAGATGTTAGTAAATCCAGGATTAAAAGAAATAGTATAATTATATTCGTCTAGCTGTAAAAGCCATCGAATTCTTCGACTATTATTATCGTGTTTTTTATTTTTTATATAATGATATAATCTTTTATTATCAGTTATAATTTTAAATGTTTTGGGTAATAACCAGAATTTAAAGTTTGCAACAGATTTTAAAATTGCTTTAAATTCTGGTTTCGTAAATTTACCAGAAGTATATCCAACATTTTCTTTTTGATCGGTACCTAATATTCTGATCCATTAATAATTGCTAGCGTCTGTATAAAGTATTAATTGATCACCTTTTGTTGGAATTATTATTTTTGGCATTTTAGTAATAATAGTTTTGAGGTATTTAATTTCTTGCTTTTCAGCCTCGTTTAATTGTATTTTTATTTTATCAGTTTCTCATCTAGTTATTATTTTTCCAGTATCTTTTTTATATTGTCGATTGATTGTATTTAGTTTTTCTTGTAGATTTTTAGTATGTTGGCTTAGTCTACGAATATGTTTTCTACCATAGTTTAATATTCGTAAAAAAAATTTTAATTGTTTTACAGTATCAAAAGTATCAGGAAATGTTTAAATTTTGATTATTATATATTCTTGTAATGTTATTTTTTCATGATCTATAACTTTTCCTAAATATTCAATTGTTTGTTTACATAATTCTATTTTGTTCTTTCCTAAAATGATATCATGTTTAATAAATAAATTTTTTGTTACTTCTAAGTGTTCTAGATGTTATTCGTATATAGTAGAATAGACAAGTATATCATCAATATATACGAGAATAAACTGATAATAAGATAAAAAAATAGAATTCATCCATTGCTGAAATATTTGAGGAGCATTTTTTAATCCAAAAAGCATGACTGTCTATTGTAAATATTCAAATGGAGTTGAAAATGCGGTTAATTCTTCTGAAGTATTATATTTTTTTATTTTAATTTGCCAAAATCTACATTTAGCATCAAATTTCCTAAACCATTTTTCTCGCTTATGTTTTTTAATATACATTCAGTGCTTCGAATATAAAATCCATCAAATTTTAAGTTATCATTAAGTTTTTACAATTAATTATCATTCGAGCTTTTCCTCGTTTTTCTTCAGCATAATTTCTTACCACAAATGCTGGAGATGAATAAGGTCCAGATGAATTTTCTATAAATCCTAATTTTTTTAATTCTATAAATTGTTTTTTAAATTCTTCTATATCCTGAGCAGAATAAACTAAAGGTTTTATCCGTATAATTTTGCTTTTGTCTAAAGTGGTTAATGTACAAAAACGTGGATTTCATTTAAATAATAATAAAAGATTATCAGAAAATACTTCTTATAATGATTCAATATATTTTAATTTAAAATTTTCTATTAAAGATAGGATTTCTGGTTTATAATTCATTCTAATTAATTTAAGATGATTAAAAATTCCTGAAATTTTAATCTGTAAATATATAATAAGTTGTTTATATAGTAAGTAATAAATATTGATTTAATACATCCATAGCAATAATCATGTCACAAGAGAAATTTTTGCATATATATATGGGGAAAAAATAATGCTATATAATTATTTTCGGCTTGAGCTGGAAGAGTTATAATTGTGACATATTTTAGGGTTTCCATGGTACTGTTAATTCATGTGATAGAGACCTTTTCTTAGAGTTTTTCAGAAATTTATCTACCCAGAGTTGTTCATTTATGATACTTCGTATTGCTCCAGTATCTATTATAGCATAAATATAAAATAATTTATATATCCTGATAAATATATTTTAATATATATTTTATTTAAATATATGTTCATATCATGTAGATTCATATTCAAAGTTAAGTTTTGTTATAGAAAATATTATTAGATCAAATAATTTATAATTTTTTTTTATTCATATTAGTGTATTTTGCTCATTATTTTTTATTACAGCTTTTATTTTTCCGTTATAATCTGATCTAATAATTCCTTCTGTTATGATCATATCATTGTTAAATACCCAACCATTTTTCTCTTTGATTAATCCATAATATCTTATATCTATTTTGACACTTACACATGTTCTGACTTTCGAAGATGTATTTGATTGTATTAAGATATCTTCAAATGAATAAAATTCATATTCTATTTCTATTTTTCTAAGATATTTTGCATTATGTTCTACTCTATTAAAAAATATTTTATTGTTATGATTAGTTAAGAAATTTATTAATTCAGATTTTATATGTGATAATAAAGCGCATGTGTCTATTAAAGCATTTAATGTAATAAATTTTTCTTTAAAATTGATTAAAACTTGTATTATGCTTAAATCTAATTTAGTATTGTTTTTTGTTATTTTGGTACTAGGACTACATTCTAAATCTTTTTTATTTAAATCTTTTATTTGCAATCTTTTTGATAATCTTTCTTCGTTAATATATAACTGTTTAGTAAGTGATTTTTCAATTAATTGATGATTTTTTTATTTCTTCATCCATCTCACCCATCTCATCTGATATAATAAATTTAATTGTATTATTCTCATTAAAGATTATTCTGTTGTTATTAATTTATCAGAAACTATTAAAGTTATAGGAGAATCTAATCCTGCTCTAAAATTAGCTTTTATAGTAATTTGGATACAACCCAAATGAAGGTATTTAATTCTTCCTGCGTTTTTAACTTAATTTAATATTTACTTAATCTTATTTTTTGTTATTTTTTGTTATTTAGTTATTACTGTTGGTTCTTCAGAACTGTCACTGTTGCCCTCAAAATTTTTAATAAAATGTACTATTTTCTTTATTTATTGTAGACGAAATTTTTTTATATATATCTCTTTTCCTTTAGTTTATTTTTCAATTTAATTATTTTCTGATATAAATTATTATCGAAAATAAATTGTTCATTATGATTATCAGAAGATATATTTACTAGATTTTCTATATGTTCTTTATTATAAGTTTCTTCATGTAACGCAGTGGCCGAAAACAACCACATGGTGAACCACATCATAATTTTCCCTATCAACATTTTAATAAATATGCTGACCAACATTTTCAACCAAAAGAAGAAGACCCTTTCGATGATATATACAAAAATGAAAAAGAGTTTTTTCAAAACTAACCTCATCAAAAAATTGATCCGTATATCTTCAATATAGATAAAATTCGATATTAGAATTATATGAGAATCTACTCCATCTCTCTTTCTCTCTCTCACCCATCTCTCTCTCTCACACACCCACCTCACCTATCTCACCTATTAGAGTTACAAAAGAATTTAATTCTGCTCTAAAATTAGCTTTTATAGAAATTTGGATACAACCCAAATGAAGGTATGTAATTCTTTATGCGTTTTTAACTTTATTTAGTATTTTCTTAATCTTATTTTTTGCTATTTTTTGTAATTTGGTTATTGTTGTTGGTTCTTCAGAAATATTAATGTTGCCCTCGAAATATTCAATAAAATGTACTTTTTGCTTTGTTAATTGAAGATTTTTTTTATATATATATATCTTTTTCTTTAGTGTTATTTTTTAATTTAATTATTTTCAGATAAAAATTATTATCGAAAATAAATTGATTATTATGATTATCAGAAGATATATTTACTAGTTTTACTATATGTTCTTCTTTATTATCAGTTTCTTCATGTAACATTAATAGATAATTTATATCGTCATTAGAATTAGCAGATTCTGAGTCAAAGTAGGACTCGAATGTATCTATTTCATTTTCGAATTCACTATTTTGGGATTCACTATTGATAATTAAAATGTCAATATCTTTAATAGATGACATTTCTACTCTACTTCTGATAAAATTTCTAAATTATTGCTTTGAATAATATCATAGTAATTTGTTACCATTAGAAGTTGTGTTTCTTCTAAGATTTTAATATTTTTTTTACAATTATTGGCATAATAGCTTGCCTCGCCACATTTAAAATATTTATAAGATTTTTTAGAAAAATTTATATTTTAAAAATATTTATTAGATTTTTTTTAAATATTTATTAGATTTTTTAAGCCTTTGTGGTGTATATCGTAGTTAAAAACGTTTATAGAAAAAAATTTATGTTTAGTAAAAGGTTTACGTTTGGGTTTTAGTTTATAATGATGACGTTGAAAATGTTTTTTTATTTTTATAGTGACGTCCACCATGCTTGCTGCGTGGTAGAAGAATACCGAATTTATAAATTCGTAAAACATTCATACAATATTGTTTATGTTTTATCTTATATTTATCTTTAGAAATGGATTTGCATAACTTTTGTTCACGACAATATTCTATAAAGAGATTTATTGCACATTTTATTCGAAAAGCTAGGGTATCAAATTTTAAATATGTAATATCTTCTGTTAAGGCTTTACTAATGAATATTGTACATTCACGTTTATATTTTTTTCATCCCAAGGCATTGGTAATTTATTAAAATAAATTTGTACCCAATGATCATATTGGGAAACAGGTAATTTTCAAACATATTCTATGTATTTTTGTGAAAATTCTTCAATAAAACATATTACCTATTTGCATTCGTAATAATATTATTTCTATTCGTTCTATATTTTCGGTGTTATCTAACGATCCTCCTACAAAAATTTCTAATAAGATTTTTCTTCGTTCTTCTTTTATTTTTTTAAATTCTGGAAACTTTTCTAGAGATTTAAGAACCATGAATGTTGATTCAGTAAATTTAGATATTATCATTTCTAGTAATTATTGTGTGGACATATAGGCATAAATATTTTTTAATCATCTAACTAATTATATTCATTGTAAAATATATTATTTTCTTTCTAATATCGGAATTTTATCTATATTGAAGATATAGGGATCAATTTTCATGAGATTTATTTTAAAAAAAATTTTTTTTTTAGTGTATATATCATCAAAAGGGTCTTCTTCTTTTGGTTGAAAATATTGATCAGCATATTCATTAAATGGTTGATAGGGAGAATTATGATATGGTTCACCATGTGGTCGTTTTCGGCCATTGAGTTCGCCAACTTCCATATAAATATCTTCGATTATTTGAAGATTTTCAGTTTCATAATTCTCTGTTTCACTATTACTAATTGAATATATTTCATATTCAGGTGTGTAATTATATAAATAAAATAAATCGTCTTTTTCTCTATATATGTCTTGTATAGCTATAAGTTTTTCTTAAGTAAGATTATAATCTTCAATTTTTTCTTCTAGAATTTGTTTATTAATTAAAAATAAGTAATAGTAGTCTTCGAAATTTTCGAAATCTTCTAATATATTTCTATATTCTATTTTATTGTGAATCGGGGTTAATTATTTTTTATTTAATGGGACATTCATCCAATGATAATATTTTTCATTATTATTTTCGAAATTTTCTTTGGGTTTATACGATTTTTGAATTCTAGTTTTTATGGTTTTTTAAGTCTTCCTTTATTTTAATTAAATTGGTTTGATTTTGAAGAGAGATATTATCATATATTTCATTATGCATATCTATTATTATTTTGAAATTATTTGTTAAATTGGTTCCACTAAGTTCTTTTAAATATTTAGTCTTTATTTCTATAATATTGGATGGAATGTTTTCTAGTTTTTCAACAATATTAGAGGTGAGTTCAGACATAGATTTGTTTGACTGTTTTTTGATCCTGGTGATGACAACTTAGATCTAAAGATTATAAGCATCTTTTTAAACTAACTTTATTTCTATAATATTGGAAGGAATTGTTTGTTTGGTATCTAAGACCTGTATTCTTACCCCACCTTTTCAGGATTGCCATCAATATACACTCCATCAAATGGCACGCACAGCCTAAAGGAGGTTCAGAGGCATAATAACGGAAGCTGTAAAGCATGAACTTAAAGTTGTAAAGCATGAACTTAAAGTTTGTCGATGCAAAGTCGTCAACCAGATCAAAAAACATGCAAAAGTTTTAAGCTATCATGACAACAAAGAAATACATGAAAATTTTAGATTAAGAAAGATGTTTATAAGACTTACAAACTATTACATAGACTCTGATACTAGGTGAGAAGGGTGAGATAGGTGAGATAGGTGAGATAGGTGAGATGGGTGAGAGAGAGAGAGGTGGAGTAGATTACAAAGGAAAGAAGAGTGGAGCAAATGGATGCCCCTACAAGCCAGAAGCTCCCGAATTATATAGACTCAAGATTGTCTATTATTGCTGATGCTCTGAATTATTGCTGATGCTCTGAATTATTGTTGATGCCGATGTTAAGAAACGAGAATTATTGCTGATGCCAACGTAAAGAAAAGATTCCACCTATTATTGTACTGTTAAAATATCTGATATTGACCCAAAGTGAAGGTGCTTCATATTATTGAAAGATACTGCTGGAAAATTGTAAAGAAGTCCTTGTTTAATCAGACTGCAAAAAAACATTATCTATTGTTGATGAGAATCAAACTTGAATTTCAGTAAGTAACTGTTCCGTTTAAGGTCCCCATTGGAAGTCCAAATTATTATCTTCTCCAGTATCAATTTCTGTCAGATCTTCATCATATATTAGGATTCTACCGTTATTCTGGACAATAGTATCAATAATAATTCAGAGTGAGAAACAATTTTCTCAGCATCTTCTTAGGAAATGCGAGGAATGTCACCCTCAAGAATATGATAAAATATATCCTATACTAAAAATAATATATAAATATAAAAATATTAACTCCACATACATGGAAAAAGCCAAGAGAAAGAAATGTCTCAGAAAAGTCATGACATTGTTACCGAAGGATTTACAAATAAGAATTCTGGACAATATATATGAAGACAGAGCTCTACCATATTTATTAAAGAAGACATTAAACAGTTTATAAGATGGAAGACAAAGAATGTTTGTCGCATTCACTCCACATATGGAACGCCCGATCGAATTGGGCATAGTCAGAAAACTTATTATTGATACACATAATTACGACGAATGGAGCGGGTTTCCTCAAATTATCAAGAAAATTATACACATAATTACGACGAATGGAGCGGGTTTCCTCAAATTATCAAGAAAATTATATCTTTTACAGAGCCATATGATCGAATCTTAGAGTTCGAGATAATATCGACATTTATTGAACCAGATCAATATTTAGTTTATCCTGCATATCAGATTTAGCGTCTCACCAGAAAGAAAACCAGAGGACAGCCAATTTTAAAAGAATTTTTTTGATATTCATAGGAATACGAGCAGAAGCAAAACCTACCAAGAAAGACATAAATATAAGTTTCAAAGCAACGATAGAATCCTAATATATGATGAAAACGATCTGACAGAAATTGATACTGGAGAAGAAAATAATTTAGACTTCCAATGGGGACTTAAAACGGAATAGTTACCCATTGAAATTCAAGTTGGATTCTCATCAACACCAGATAATGTTTTTTTGCAGTCTGATTAAACAAGGAATTCTTTACAATTTTCCAGCAATATCTGTCAACAATATGAAGCATCATCACTTTGGGTCAATATCAGATATTTTAATAGTACAATAATAGGTGGAATCTTTTCTTTACGTCGGCATCAGCAATAATTCTCTCTTCTTAACATCGGCATCAACAATAATTTAGAGCATCAGCAATAATTAAGAGCATATTCAATAATTCCGCAGCAATAATAGACAATCTTGAGTCTATATAAATGGCGAGCCTCTGGCTTGTAGTGGCATTCGTTTGCTCCACTCTTCTTTCCCTTGTAATCTACTCCCTCTCTCTCTCTCACCCATCTCACCTATCTCACCCATCTCACCTGGATAACACTGAAGATATAGAACGAATAAAAATAATATTATCACGAATGCAAAAAACTAATATATGTATTATAGACGAATTTTCACAAAAATACATGAAATATATTTGAAAATTACCTGTTTCCCAATATGATCATTTGGCACAGGTTTATTTAATAAATTACCAACACCTTGGGATGAAAAATGTAAACGTGAATATACAACATTCATTAATAATGTCTTAACTAAAGATATAACATATTTAAAATTTGATACCCTAGCTTTACGAGTAAAATGTGCAATGAATCTCTTTATAGAATATTGTCGTGAACTAAAGTTACGCAAATCCTTTTCTAAGAAAAAAAAAATAAGGCAAAACATAAACAATGTTGTATTAATGTTTTACCAACTTATAAATTCGGCATTCTTCCATCACACAGCAAGCATAGTGGACCTCACTATAAAAATAAAAAATGTTTTCAACGTCATCATTATAAATTAAAACCCAAACGTTAACCTTTTGCTAAAAATAAACCTTTCTATAAACATTTTCAACTACGATATAAACCACAAAAGCTTAAAAAATCTAATAAATATTTTTAAAAAAATTAATTTTTTCTAAAAAAATCTTGTAAATGTTTTAAATGTGGCGAGGCAGGCCATTACGCCAATTATTGTAAAAAAGATATTAAAATCTTAGAAGAATCACAACTTCAAATGGTAACAAATTATTATGATATTATTCAAGGCAATAATTTAGATATTTTATCAGAAGTAGATTTGAAATTTCATCTATTGAATATATTGACAATTTAAATATCAATAGTAAATTCAAAAATAGTGAATCTGAAAATGAAATAGTTGCATTTGAGTCATGCTTAGACTCATAATCTACTAATTCTAATGACGATATAAATTATCTATTAATACTATATGAAGAAACTGATAATGAAGAACATACAGAAAAACTAGTAAATATATATCTTCTGATAATCATAATGAACAATTTATTTTCGATAATAATTTATATCAGAAAATAATTAAATTAAAAAATAACACTAAAGGAAAAAAGATATATATATAAAAAAATTCGTCTACAATTAACAAAGAAAATAGTATATTTTTTTGAATATTTTGAGGGCAACACTGATAGTTCCGAAGAACCAACAACAATAACCAAATTACAAATAATAACAAAAAATAAGATTAAAAAATATTAAATAAAGTTAAAAACGCAGAAAGAATTAAATACATTCATTTGGGTTGTATCCAAATTACTATAAAAGCTAATTTTAGAGCAGGATTAAATTCTCCTATGACTCTAATAGTTTCTGATAATAGATTAATAACAACAAAATAATCCTTAATGAGAATAATACAATCAAATTTACTATATCAGGTGATATGGGTGAGATTTGTGAGATAGGTGAGATGGGAGAGAGAGAGATGGAGTAAATTATACAGGAAAGAAAAGTGGAGCAAACGGATGCCCCTACAAGCCAGTGGCTCCCGTTTATATAGACTCAAGATTGTCTATTATTGCTGCCGAATTATTGAAGATGCTCTGAATTATTGCTAATGCTCTGAAATATTGTTGATGTCGATGTTAAGAAGAGAGAATTATTGCTGATGCCGACGTAAAGAAAAGATTTCACCTATTATTGTACAGTTAAAATATATGATATTCACCCAAAGTGAAGATGCTTCTGCTAGATTTTGCTAGATTTTGCTTTTGCTCGTATTCCCATGAATATCCAAAAAAATCTTTTAAAATTGGTTGTCCTCTGGTTCTCTGTCTGGTGAGACGCCAAAACTGATATGCAGGATAAACTAGATATTGGTCTGGTTCAATAAATATAGATATTATCTCGAACTCTAAGATCCGATCATATAGCTCTGTAGAAGATATAATTTTCTTGATAATTTGAGGAAACCCGCTTCATTCGTCGTAATTATATGTATCAATAATAAGTTTTCTGACTATGCCCAATTCGATCGGGCGTTCCATATGTGGAGTGAATGCGACAAACATTCTTTGTCTTCCATCTTATAAACTGATTAATGTCTTCTTTAATAAATATGGTAGAGCTCTGTCTTCATATATATTGTCCAGAATTCTTGTTTGTAAATCCTTCGGTAACAATGTCATGACTTTTCTCAGAAATTCCTTTCTCTTGACTTTTTCCATGTATGGGGAGTTAATATTTTTATGTTTATATATTATTTCTAGTATAGGATATAATTTATCATATTCTTCAGGGTGGTATTCCTCGCATTTCCTAAGAAGATGCTGAGAAAATTGTTCCTCACTCTGAAGTTTATTTGTAATATCATGGAGAGTGTGTTCGATATGATAGATATGGGATATTATCTCACGAAAATTATATATCAATGAAAAATTGTGTTTTAATTCTCCAATTATTTTTCAGAGACTATTTATTATGGTATATGTCTTTGCAAACATAGGTATATCAGACTTATAATTGCTAGTGCTTCCCACTAGCGAATAACTTAGCTGTATAGCTACATTTTTTATGTGTGTGACTACTCCATTTGCATAGCTGACCAACTGTCTAGCTTTGTTGAACGTGGGGCTTAGCTGTGGGCCATGTGAGAGCCATGCAATTTCATGGTAAACATATATACATGTATATATATATATTTCTATCTATCTACATATATATATATATATATGTGTGTGTGTGTGCGCGCGCGCGCGCACAGCGTTTGTATGCATGTATGTATGTATGTATGAGCAACAGGAGGAAGAAGAAATGACTAATCCAACGGTTCCACAATGCCAAACCTTAACTGAAGATTTTCCATTATGGTTTGGACTGCTCGCTCTCCCTGTTTTGATAAACATTTGATTAAGCATATATACAATGCAAGTCAAATTTAATTTTTATAAAGAAGTGATTTAACGTACGTTATCTTCATATATGAAGGCATTGATGAGCTAAAAATCGTAAGTTCAAGGAGCTGGCGAGAGATTCACTGTTATCTCAATAGCAATGGTTATAAGCACATCATCTGCTAAATCACACGGCAAATCTTAGCATCAGGAGTTTTTCTTGGGTTTTGGCCAACACCGTTCGGGGCCCATCCACTGGAAGCGACAAGTGCAATACAGCCGGGCGTTGACGCGCAGTGATGGACACCAAACAGTGCTCGGCCTGAACCGATGAATTTTTCCATCACCAGACAAATGGGACTAATAAAATTAAAATTAGTTTAAAAGATCACAATAAAGTTATGCATATATCTCATGAATTAAAGCTTGTGATTACAATAAGACCAGCAAGTGAAATACACCCGACGGCTGGCAAACTAAAAGTGGAATAAATTGGCAACCCGACTTTGAAATACAAATGATAAATGTGTAATAACACTTGGAAAAATTATCTTCCTAAACACAGACTACTTTTATATAGTATTACAAACATTTTGAGATTATCTGGGCATGTTTAACTTGCAGGAATTCATATATCATATTAAGGGCAAATGCTTTATATCAGTTGACACAATGTTAAAGCAAAAACGTGAAACAATGGATGATTCATGAATTCATGAAAAATATTTTGGATAAGAGTAATAAACTTGCAAGTATAAATCTTCCAAGGCTTGCAGGCAAACAGAAATGACGAGAAGCAGAAAAAACATACCATGGATGTGAGGACCCAACAATAGAAATTGCCAACAATCTTAATGTGACAACATCTTTGTAGACCCTTTGAACTGCTATACCGTCCCAATCATCTATCAGAAACATGTCATCAGTGACAAAAGAGTTTATTTTCACAGTAGGGTACTTAAACTAGCAAAGATGTAAAGCCTGAAATCGACCAAAGCTTACAATTCTGATAAAAACAATTCAACATCAATAAAAAAACAAAGACGGCATCTGAAACAGTCACAAAGATGGAGAATGAGAAGAAAGAGTAAAAATGCTAATGAATGTATAAAATAATAAAGAAAAACGTAATGCACTTATACAAAAGCAAAAAGGTAAACTAATAATAGTATAAAAAAGATGTTGGATTCATAAAACTTGAAACCATACCATTTATTTCTTTATCAGAAACTCGCTTATCTAGCACGATATAGCAGCACCTACAATTGGTACAAGAGAATCTAAAAATTTTCATTACATAAATAAAACTTAAAACTATCATAATTACATATCAAACACCCGTTTTTCTAGCATAACATAACACTTATGATTTGTAAAAAGCCAAACACAGTTCTCAAAGCCTTAGATCAATGCCTAAAGATATCATCATCATCTACCTTAACACAGCTGCTTGTCAGCCAAGCAATAATTAATCAGAGTTAAAATTAACCATATAGGTAATGTCATACTCGAACTTTAGCATTAAACTAACAATATTCTAAAGCTTACACAAACTTCAACATTAAAGTCACTTCATATTATATTTTACACAAATTCTAAAATAAAAACTAACTTTATATCACATTCTACAAATATCCCAAAATAAAACTAATTTTATTTCAAATTTTTTGCGAATCTCAAAAACAAAATATCACGTGAAAGTTATCTTTACCCAAATTAAAATTAACCCCGCAAAAAAATAGCCCTAGCCAATGAATCTTATTTCACATCATATACAAAGTAATCAGTGGTGTTACCTCTAACTTATCTAAATCTTTTGTTCGTAACATCTAACCAAATTATTTTTTGCCTACCCCATTTTAGATCTTTACATTTAATAAAATGTTATTACTACATTGTTTCCCCCTTTTCACCATCTAGCCAAAGAAGCATCACATGACTTATTTTTTAATAATGTCAATACAAGACATGATGCTTTCATCTCCAATCATCTGTAATTCTAAGATAAAATGAGACTCGCTTCTCTCACTCTTTTCTTTAATATAGGGTTTTGATGTGGTACGCATAGGAACAATGAATGAAAATTTTAATTCAGCAAAAATTAAAAAGAAAATTCATATAATTAAAGCACAAATATTTCTTGAAATACGACAATATGACATCTACAATCTTAAAATCCCACAAATCAATTACTTTAACATAGAACTAAATTGATAAATAAAAATTTATCAAATTAAATTACGACTTGTCAAATGAAATTCAACAAATTATATCTGAGATTTAGATTTCAATTAGGATTCTAGCAACATAAATATCAACAATAATTTCTCTTTTAAGATGATAATAGGGTAACTAAGATGATCTTCCTTTGCAAATACTTTTTATTAGAATTAAGTAATCAACAAAAATGTATTCAAGAAGATACTATACTGAATCAAATCTAGAAGCAAGTTGGCCTATAATTTGAGATGAGTCTATCAAATGCTGAAGTATGTGATGTTTTGCTTCGCTGAATAAACTGGTTTGGGTAAAACCATCGGAGAAAACCATAAGGAGTTTTGTTCTACATGTGATGTCAGCTACGAGGCTGTGTCGACAAGCCACAAAAGAGTGATCACGTGAAAAAGCGAATGGACGGCACACGATACGTGCGAGGGTCAGAGTAGAGCAAGTTGTCGCGTTGCATCATGTGGGTCAAACCTACACGAGCAATCTGAGCCACACAGGTCGCGCGGTTCAAGCTCCACCTGAAGGAGCGAAGAGATGATTGCGATTGGAGCCTGTTGTTCAGGCTCGGGGAAGCTTACAGAGTGAGAAAGAGGGTGAAGGGTAGAGATTTTTAGAAGTGGTTTTTTCACTAAATAAAAAAAAATGAACATAAGCATCTTGATAGGATAGCGACACATCAAGTTCACATAATTGAAAGAGGAAAGAGTTTCATGCATACTAAAATTCTAGTAGCAGAAAAAAAATATGGCATCAGATTGCTACTATTTCCTCTACTTCAGTTGAACCCTTCTTACAATCTCGTAAATACCATGATGTCGTAACTTCTTTTACTTTAATTGTCACTCCTACGTACGCTATGCATGCCACTGTTTCCATTAGATGCTAATCACTCTGTCTACCATCTCTACAATAGTCAAGTTTGTATTGCAGAAATGATAACATTTAGATTATACTTTTTTGTTTTGCTTATTTACTCGGCGGTTCGAGACGCGACAAGAGGCATGAATGCATCTGCTTTGATTACATCAAAAATATCCGGGTTCAAATCATAATAATTAACCCTAATTATCAGTTGTATCTTGTTAACATCGAGTAAATTGATTGGAGTTGGGTTTAGATTAAAACAGAACCAAACTTATTGATGTATAATAACGCTCATCTCACAGAGATATCTTGTGATTAGTTGAGAAACAATTTAACATGCTTGATAAATTATTCCAAATTTTAATTTTTTGAAACTCAATAACTGTTAAAGGACGTCTTTTATTTTTCAACTTGAATTTATTTATAATATTGATTTTAATAATATCAAGAATATTTGAGAATACAAAAGTGTAAATAAATTCAAAGAATTCCAACAATATTTTTAAAATTCATATCAAGAAGGTTTACAATTCGTTCTAGTCTATGACATAAGTAACACTTTAAATATGACAATATCACTATAGATATATATAATTACGCTATTTTATTGTTTTAAAGGTTAGCTATATCATCGTATCAGTATTGCATCAAAATTGAAACATCTAATCATACCTTTGCATTATAGCTCTGGCGGAAACCACTTCTTGGACCTTCTCTAAGGCCATTTTGGGATTACCTCTTAGAAGTTCGCTTATGTACACAGTAGACCTCATCCTTAGGCTTTTTGAGGTTTCTTGGAGCTCTCAACGTTAAGCAAGTCCTGAGACTTCCATAGGATTTCCCTGTATAGGATTTATATATTCCTATCACTAAATCGTCTTTTAGCTTCCAAAAATTCTTTATTTCATCATAATAACCTCCAATTTTCTCTCATAATAGCCTAAAGTCCGTGACTAATTTTCTGACTAATTCTATTTTAAAGAAGCAAGTTTCTATCCCTAATTTCTGATACCTAAGATCTAATCTTTTAAACTTAATCTATTGCCTTAAATTAATTGATAAACTCTTATTTATTGAAAAATTCAATTTAATTGTAATTAAAAATAATTTTATTTGTGGGATCAAAAATCTTATTTATAATTTTACAGTTTACAAAATATTTATAATTTAAAATAATTTATGAATTAATATTGCTTCCATAAATTATAAAATATAATTTAATTTCCGTTCCACATTAATGAGTATTTGCCAAATCAGTCTTAGGGTAAGTAGAATGATGCCTTCTAAATAGATACCGCTCCTATAAGCCAGAAATCGAGGAGGTGTAGCTGTTCCTTTTAATTGTATATGATTTTATTTCACTTGAGACTCGTTCTATTATAATGTCATATTTTGTACTTTATTTTGAGCAGTGAAAAATTATGTACAATGTGGACTATAGACATTTTATGCTACTTATTGCGTAACTCATATGATTATGACTGAACTTTTATTTAAAGATCTTTTTTATTTGACCTCTAGACATAACAATTTCCTCCACTCCACTTGAAAATTGTAATGGTAATGTTGTTTAAACTTAAGATTCCCTAACACTCAAGTAAGCTCCCTCCCTGCTGGGCTAGAACACAACTTTTATTTTGAGATGTTATGTATATGTAGTTCTCCATTCCGATCCTTTGTCTCCTAATCCTAGACTTGTTTATCTTAACAAATTAGAGTTAAATTTTAACTCGTATTGTGATTTCCTAAGTCATTTTTACTGAGGTTTTATAGTTTCTCTATTTTTCGTCACGCCCGATACAGAAAGGTAATAGGGATGTGACTAGGCCTGTAAATGGGTCGGATCTTGATCCGATCCGATCCGTGATCCGAACCGATTATCTTATGAAACGGAATAAATTTTGGACCCGCACGATTGTTCCGAAAATCCGACCCGCTCCGTTTAAGTATTGCCGGGTCGGATCCGGGTCAATGCTGATCCGATCCGAAAAAAATCCGATCCGAAATTTATAAGTATTAAATTATTTTACGTACTTATATATTTATTATTTAATTGCATATATTAATTGTTGTTTTATTTTATGAAGGTCTTGAAATGTAACTGAGACCTATAATTATTAAAGAGACTATTGCAAATTATTTTAAGTGTGGTAACCAGGAAGTGCTTGTACTGTGAAATGGGATAAATAGATACAAATATTTTTTACCGTTAAGATAAAATATTTATTGCTAGTTTTAACAGAACTGCACTTTATTTTTTGTGTAATATTTTCATTCAACTGTTAGTTCTATGTTTTGTAATATTGTAATATAATGCTGATGTCAGTGATATGATCTTTATATTTTCTACTACAACGGATTTATATTGTAAATTTTAGTGATCAAAATTTTATTTTAAAATATAAGAATATATATATAACTAATAGTTGTAGTCATTGAAAAAATAGTGTTAAATTATGTAAAAAAAGTTTCGGGTCGACCCGAAATCCGATCCGAAAATCCGAACCGTGGCGGGTCATGGAACGGATCTGGGTTGACCTCGATCCGATCCGATTTTTAATCCGATCCAGATATATTGGAATCGGATCCGGGTCGGGGTCAACCCGATCCGGATCCGATCCGTTGACAGGCCTAGATGTGACACAATCGCATACGTACTTACAAATTATGGAATGTACACTATGTGACAAAGATCATGTTGACGCTTCCTCAATCAGCCAAACCACGATCAATCGCAGCCCCTCAACTAGCCAAACCTCAAATGCTACACTTACTTGCATTATGAGAAAGGAACAATGATCACTACCTAAGCCACCCATGTGAACTAATCCATCCAGGAAGTACCTACCAGAATATCCCACTCTAATCGCAATAGTCTATAGAATCCTATGTGATAGCGAACGTTCTATGGACATGATCTCTGTCAACAAACATATGAGAACTGAGGAAGACTTCTGGAGAGCTAAATAAAAAAAAAAAAGATCCACTTAGATTTTCAAGTAAAGACTATATGGCTATTTTTGGGTAAATTAATGAAACGTTCATATAGTTTACCTATAATTACACTTTGATCCAAACTTATTAAAAATCTTTCACTTAAGTCCCTAACATTTTCTGAAATCCTTCACTTAAGTCTCTAGAATAAAGATAGGAACCTAAAAATAAAGCAAATAATAGGGACCTAATGGGTTCTTATAGTTTTAATTAAGTGAAATACCTAAAAAAATATTAGCTAAAGTGTGATTATAGGCAAACTATATGGATCTATCAAAAATTTACCCTTATTTTTTGCCTAACTTTCTTTAAAATATTACCTTTTATCTCAAGTACTTTTCCTTACACTTTGTGCTTTCTCTTACTTCCTCCATCTTCAACCCTTCCCTCCTTGACGATCTAGTCAACAGGCACCATGGTCGATTTGCAATGTGTGAGATCAGCCATAAAAATGAACTGATGGATGTTTATGTCAATAGTTACATCTAACATTTTTTCATAATTGACGACAAGACTATATAGAAAAAAGTTGTTTAAATTTTTCATGATAGATATGAAACAAAAAGAATCACGATAAACAACTAACCAAGTATTCCAACTAGAGTAACTAGACAAAGTTTACGAGTTGAGCAATGCGACAATCTCAATCACTTACGTGGTAGTCCAACCAGACCGACTTACTCGTTTATAGCCCAACTATTCAACCAAGTATCGGTCAAATTGAACCCAATCTTGAGCTAGATCACTCAGTTCAATCGAGAAATGTGTCACTTCATTCTACGTTCGTATAAAAGGCCTCAATGAAAATACCAAGAATTCCCATCTAGTATACAAATAGATACATACGAAGCACGTATTGTCCTTGCAGACTCAACTAGAACATCAATTATACTTTAATAATCAATCATTTGTAACCTACCTATGTCCATCGAGTATCCACGAGGAATCTAAGTCAATAACAGACTTACAAACCAAAGCATGGGTGGCCTACTAGTCAATATTACCCACTCCCTTGCTCAGAGAAGATCATGCACCACATGCCAATGGCATAAGCTCCAAGATAAAGATATTTTAATAACTTGTCAAAGGCACATCACCCACTCGTCAATGCTAAGACGCCCACTTCCACTATAAATATATGGCTATACTGTATAAAAAGAAGACGTACTGCAATGCTTTAGCATAAATTTATGGTTACTCCTATTATAGTCTTTGTTAGTGATATAGTCTAGTGTTATACTATCATATAGGATTCGTTTATTTTCATGTTAAAAATTAACCTGATTTATTTTTAACCTGGTATATCACATCACACATAAAATTTAATATTAAAAATTAATTTTATTTCACATCATACACACATCACTAAAATAATAACTAACTTACATCACATTTCTCACATATCTCAACACAATAACTAACTTTATATCACATCCCCCACACATCCCAACATAATAACTAATTTTATTTCACATCACTCACAACTTTCAATAAAAAAATATATCTATTCAAGTTTAATTTTAACCTTATTAAATTTAACCTTACAAACAAACAAACCCATAGTGTTATCATGATAATTTAGTGTAGTGCAGCACTATAATATTTAATGTAGTGCCATGTCAGTGCTATATAACATAACATTATAGCATTATTATAGTACAATGTTAGAGGTGTATTATTGTTGGTGTAATGTTATTTAGTGTTGCATTATAAAGTCTCATGTTACAATGTAATAGTGGTGTCATATAAGGTAGTGCTATAATGTAGGGTAATGATGTAGTATGGAGAATCTAATATTACGGTGTTATAGTGTTAGTGTAGTATAATGTGATAAGAACATAGCGTTAGTGCAGGGTTACGATATTATGTAGTGTTATAGTACAGCATAGTATAGTGTTATAGTGTAGCCATGTGTTACCATATTATAATGTAATATAATATTATGGCATGGTAGTATAATAATGTATTATAGTACAGTACAACATAATGTGTTTCTTTATTGTAGTTTTATAGGGTTAGGGAGTAATATAGTGTTATTGTGTTAGTATAGTGTGTAATGTGTAGTGTTAGTACAGTGTTATAGTGTATATTATTGTAATATAGTGTACTACCTGTGTAATCTAGTGTCATGGTCTTATGGTGTTATAGTGTAGAGTTTATTGCCTTTATTTGGTTGAGAGTTATTTTTGAGTAAACAAAGAGAAAAAACTTTATTTTATAGATTTAATAGGAAAGAAATATATTTTAGTATTGGGAGGTGTATAAGATGGAAATAAAGTTCATTTTAATATTAAAATTTGTGTAGGATACGAAATATAGTTAATTTTTAATGTTAGAATTTATGTTAGATGTGAAAAAAATTATTAAAAAACTATGATAAATTTAAAATATTAAAAAAATATTAATTTATCTTTTTTCATCCAAGAACCAAACAAGGCCATAGAGTAATGTAGTGTTTATTCAAGTGAGAGTGTAGTATAATATTGTTATATCATAAGTGTTTAGTGTAATATTTATATGTTACATTAGCATACAATAATATTTAACACTACACTAAGACTATGCTACACCATAATAGTATACAACACTATGCTTCAATATAATATATTACACTATAACACTAACATGTTACACTAACCCTAACACGCACACACACACACTAACACTACAATATACATGCTACCATATACAACTCTAACAATATAACCACATACAAAAGAATATACTATAATACAAACTCTATACACAACACTGCATCATACAATTATATTGACACTACACTATAACACTATACTAATACTACAACAGTTTATCAAACTAAAATTATAACAGTAAGACTATAATACAAACTCTATACACAACACTACATCATACAATTATATTGACACTACACTATAACACTATACTAATACTACAACAGTTTATCAAACTAAAATTATAACAGTAAGACTATAGTAACAATACACCATATTATTATACAATATCAACCACTTAGCCTTTATCTCACTAGGTGGGTTAGTTACACAAATGCTTTATTTTCATTATAACAAATTCTCATTTAGCTCAAATTGTTAAGATCGTGCCTTATAATTTCTTTTTATTATTTTTTTATTTCTTACTTTCTCTTTTACATTAGCAAAGTGCAATAACTCAATCTTTCTTTTTGGAATTTCAATCGGTTGATGCTCTTGTACGTTCATATGTCCAAACCATCAGGTTGATGCTCTTTAACTTTATCCTCAATTAATGTTATTCCAACTTTTTCGCATAACTCATTACTCATTCTTTCCTTTCGCATACCCACTCATCTACCTTAGTATCATCATTTCTGAAATATTTATTTTATTTGCATGTATCTTCTTTATATGCTAGCATTCAGTATCATACATTATCATCAGTTTTACTACTGCTCTATAAAATTTACCTTTAAGTCTGAATAAATTTTTATATCACACAACACACAAGATGCATTACTCCACTTCATCCATCTTTCTTGAATTATGTCAATGATATTACTATCTATTTTACTATCATTTGATAAGATTAATCCAACTTATCTAAAACAGTCTCTTCTTGATATTTTGATCATTAATTATCACATCATCAATAAAGTGTTTTTTTTTTCTTTACTAAATGTACATTCCATATATTCAATTTTTAATTTATTAAGAAAAAAACTTTCAGACTCTAAAGTATTTCTTGACAACTCGAGTTTCACCTAAACCCAATCTCTAATCTTATCAGGAAGCAGAATATCATCTGCGAAAAGCTTACACCAACATACACAATGTGATGGTCATCATAATAATGCAAAGAAAATACGAATTTATAGCTGAGCTTTGATATAATTCAATTGTAATTAAAAAATCCTTAGTCAAACTCCATTATGTTTGAATAAGTAACAAACCCTTTTAACTTCTAATACTTTTCAAAGCGCTTTCCAAAGCATTACAGTACATTATTATATAAGAAAAAAACAATACACTGAATTATAACACTAGAACACTATATACCACACTACACTATAACAAAACACACTAACAATACACGAATAGTATAATACAACATTGCACCAATAACACTATACACATGAATAATATATAACTATACAATACCACTAACACATTATACAAACATAACTTTATACTACACTATAATACTATATTAGAATCAAAACTACACATTATACTAACTTAATAGCATTATATTACACTAATACCACACTTTAAAATAACACCAAACTACATTATTACACTATAACATTATATTATTATAACGCTATACTATACTACACTAAAATTATAACAAGATACACAATATTATAACACTATACTAACACAACATTACACCATGACATTATAATATAAATACAAAAACTAACACAATATTATACTATGACACAGTATATAACAACAATATGATGTTATAACACTATGGGTGTGTTTGTTTGTAAGGTTAAATTTAAGAAGGTTAAAATTAAATTTGGATGGAGATATTTTTTTATTGAAAGTTGTGAATGATGTGAAATAAAGTTAGTTATTATGTTGGGATATGTGAGGGATGTGTATAAAGTTAGTTATTATGTTGGAATATGTGAGGGATGTGATATAAGTTAGTTATTATTTTAGTAATATGTGTAGGATGTGAAATAAATTTAATTTTTAATATTAAATTTTATGTGTGATGTGATATGCCTGGTTAAAATTAAATCAGGTTAATTTTAAACTCCTAGACAAACGGGGCCTATAACATTACACTACATTATAACACTATAACAATACACTATAACATCATAACATTAAAAGGAACATTATAATACTATACTAACACTATAACACTATACTATAATATAATACTAAAGTATTATAACACGATTGTAAAATCATGGTGTTATAGTATTATAGTATACTATAATACAATATTATGATATTATATAGTATTAAGAATACTATAACACCATAATACTATACTACAATACTATAATACTAAACTACACAATAACACTAGACTACACAATAATAATACATTATACGATACTACAACAGCCAAATCTTTATCCTACCAGATGAGTCGACTACTACACTATGCTATATTATAAAGTTATAATATTATAATATTACACTTCAATACAGTAACACTATTATACAATACACTTAAAGCTATAACACAATACACAATACTATAACAGTGCACTAGCGCTATAACACTACATTAAACTATACTACATCACTATAAAACTACACTACACTATACTACATCACTATAATACTACATCACTATAATACTACACTACACTATACTACAACAATATAATATTATACTATGCCAACTTTATAAAATTATACGCAATACTAGATAACACTATACTAACACTATAAATGTAACGACCTCAAGTTTGACATGTGAAGTGGCAGAAAGTTTACTAAATTTGGTTAAATTTTATCTAGGTCCATTCAGAATTTCATGTAGGACCTAAATGGATTACTTTATTAATTAAGGGACTTTGATGCATTTTTTCTTTTATTTGTTAAAGAGGGCTGAATTAATTTAAGTTAATCCAAGATTAGCCTAGTCTAAGCTTTGTTCAAGCCTTAAGCTTAGTCAAACCACCAAGCCAAGTGTCCTAAAGCATGGTTGACACTTTAAGCATGGAGATGCCAAGTATCATGGCTAAGTCCCAAGTGGCAAGTGCAGAAATGTGAGTGGGTGGTTCGTGGTTGCATGTAGAGAAATAAGGGAGAAATGTCCAACTTATTCCCAGCTCACAACTGAGTGGGGAAAAAAGAAGGAAAGGGAGTGACAGGGCGAGTGAGAGGAGAAGAGCATTCTTCTTCTTATCCTCCTCCATTGACCTTCTTTCCTTCTTCTTCCATCAATCAAAGCTTATCATTACAAAAGAGGACCATCTTGCTTACTTTGAGAGACAGTATGGAGGAGAGAAAGAGAGGGAAGTAGAAAGGAGACTTGAAGGCTTTGCATCCATGTTTGCTTAGAGAGATTTGAGGTGCACTTGAAAGAGATCCTGTTAGCTTGGTTGCCAAAGGTAGGCAAATCCCAAATATTTTGTTTTTGGCCGATGTTAAAGTTCTTGAAGTGTGCTTTAACTTCCATATTTACATTTTTTACATGTTTTGAGTATAAGACCTATTTTGGAAACCTTAAATTTTAGTTATCTGGAATTTTGGAAATCCTAACAATACTTAGCTATTAAGAGAAAAACATTGTCAAATGAATTCGAAATAATTTTAATTTGGTACGCTTTTGGTTCCCTTCCATACCTACAACTTTTATGTTATTAGTGAATTCAAAGTATTACTGTAAACTAATTTTCTCTGTGCTTGAAGTTAAAAATAGAAATCTATCAAGAAATTCTGCTATGACATTTGCATTTTCGAATAGATTCATGCTACATCAATGATGTCTAAATGTAACCAAAATTACTAGATAAAAAGTCAACTTAATTTCCTACAATTGTGGTGTTTAATCCTTGATCTAGAACAGTCATTTAATGCATGTTCTAACTAACTGAAAAAGATGCTGATCACATACATGAATGCTGAATGATAATTCTCAATGTGTTGCATGCTATATGCTACTTACGAATTACCTAATATGATGAAAAAGCCTTTATTGCATGATATGATAAGTTAAAGCATGATGTTTAACCTACTTTGATTACAGTTTGATAACTTATTGTATATGTAATAGATACAAATACATAAATGTCATGTGCACTAATTTGATGCTTAAGCTCTATTATGTGAACCTATGTTGGTAGTAAAGTGTGTGTGATTCACAAGATGCATAGTCATGCAATGTAAGCATAAATTAGTCGCCAAGCAAATAATGACAAATAGAAAGTCATGTTGCCCAAGGGGCTAATAAATAAGGGAACCTGTAAGTGCCCTTGAATATATTGTACTGCAACTCAAGTAAAGACATGTTAATTAAGGTAGATTTTGAGCTATGTATTGATAATTGAATCTCATTCAGATTAGCATATTAAAAAGAATTTAGTATCTAGAGGGGGCTAGGTGTAGAAGATGTGCAATTAAGAAGTGATGATTATCAAGCTAGAGGCTTGAACTTTGAGATTAAATGTGATTTAAAATAAAAAGTATTTAAATATGACAACTGATTAAATTAAGGTTTCTCGTGACATACGCACCTACCCAACTCATGCACTAATAGTTTTATCTGATAGTCGTTGAGGACTATTCACAACTTGTTATTAATCTTTAATCTATTGCTAGGGTTAGAGTTGAAGACACATTAATAAATCTGAAGTCCAAAAAGTTTTAAAGAAGATAAATTATAAAAAAGCAGTAGGATCGGATGGCATGCCAATGACTGCTTGGAAGTGCGTGAGAGATGAATGAGTTTCTTAACTCACTAAATTATTTAATATAATTTTGAAAACTAAAAGAATGTCAAATAAATGGAGAAAGAATGTAACGGTACCTGTTTATAAAAATAAAGGTGATGCACAGAATAATGTCAATTATAGATAAATTAAATTGAGTTATACCTTAAAACTCTGGATGAGAGTGATCGAATATATATTACGTTGTGAGCTATGAAGCACCGATACTTCGTGGAGCCTAACGTATCCGTATCGTATCCGTATCGGATACCGATACTCCCCGATACTCCACCGATACGTATCTGATACGCCACGTGGCGTACCGATTTTTATTTTTAATTTTTAAAAATCCGATACTCGCTCGATACTTGCCCGATACTTGCCCAATACTTGCCCGATACTTGCCCAATACTTGCCTGATACTTTTCGATACTTCTAATTAAAGAAAAAAATGTTGAAAGAGTTGGTTTGGCCTACACGATAAAATATAAAAAATATATTATACATAAAACACAACTCATACATAGACTCAAATAATAAGATTGAGAGATATACTGAACTCACACAATTGAAATTACAAAATGCTTAATGCACGCTAGTCTTTCGGCAATAGAAAAAGAATTTGGTATTTGTAAGCAATTGTATTATCTAGTTTTTCTATATTAACCACATTAACTGTGCTTTTGTTAGACACCGATGCCTTTCTTTTTATTTTAATCAAGCTCATATTATGAAAACAATAGAACTTTAATCTTTTTTATTTTGTTTATTTATTTAACTAGATTAGTATATATGAGTTTATGTCACATTATCTATGTTATTTTCAATTATATGTCGTTTACATTGAGCTACTTAATTTAAATCGGATTTAAATTAAAACTGAAACTAATTTACTGAAATATATTTAAACTCTCATCTCACTTAAATGATCTGTGATAGGTTCAAAGTAATTAAATAAATTTAAAATATTATTTTAATTTAAAATTTTTTAAACTCAATAGTTGTTGAAGGATATTTTTATTTTTTCTAGTTCAATTGTCTAATATTTTTTTAGTGATATTAATAATGTTTAAAAAAAAATTAATTTAAAAAAAATTAAAATATATTTTTGAAAATTATAACAACAAAATATATGAGCTATTATAATCTATCATAGATTTATATATTAAATATGAGAATATGACGTATTATACATAAATATAACAGTCGTATCCTGACGTATCTGTATCCTACTTTTTTTAAGTTTGGCGTATCGTCGTATCTGTATCGTATCGTATCTGTATCGTCGTATCGTACTCGTGCTTCATAGGCTGTGATACTAAGATATCAGAGAATCAATCTAATCTTGTGCTAGGTAGATCTACTAAGGAAGTTATTTATTTATTAAGAGGTTTAATAGAAAAATTTAAGGAGAGAAAAGAAAACCTACATTTAGTTTTTATTAATTTGAAAAAAGCCTATGACAGTCTCAAGGAAAGTACTTTGGATTGTTTTAGAAAAGAAGTGAATTTGCATTGCTTATATTTAAGTTATTAAAAACATGTATAAAAGAGTTGTTACTTATGTTCGAACACAAGGAGGTTTGACTAAGAATTTTTTCTATTATAGTTGAATTACATCAAAGCTTGACATTAAGTCCATATCTTTTTACTTTGGTTATAAAAATCCTGACTGAACACATCCAAAATGAGGAGCTTTGGTGTATGCCCTTTACAATTGACATTGTCCTTGTTAATAAAATTAAACAGGGAGCCAAAGCGAAATTCGAGCTTTGGTGGAATACATTAGAATCTAAAAATTTTCATCTCAGTAAATAAAAAAAATAAATATATAGAGTACACATTAAATAAAAAAATTTACTATGAGCAATTGGTGATCAAATTGTCAAAAAAATGAGCATCATACAAAATGATGATAAAATAAATAATAACGTTATTAAAAAGTTCCAAGCAGGATGAGTAAAATGAAAAAATACTTCTACTGTGTTGTGCAGTAGAAAAATTTCATTTATACTTAAAAGTAAATTTTATAAAATTATAGTAAGATCAGTGATGATATATAGTGCTGAATATTGGCCTATAAAAAAGAAACAAACAAATAAAATAAGTATTATAAAAGTGATGATGCTAAGATAGATGTGTGGGTATACACGAAAGAATAGAATTAGAAATGAATATATCTACAAGAAAGTTAAAATTATACCAATCAAAAATAAACTTAGAAAAAGTCGATCTAGATGGTTTAGACATATAAATCATAGACCGATTAAAACTCCAATTAAGAAAATTGAGTTACTAAATTTTCTTCATGTACAAAGAGAAAGGAGACTAAGGAAAATAAGGTAAGAAACTATAACTAGTGATTTTGCTCACTTAAACCTATATAAAAATTTATTAATTAATAAAGCACAACAACAACAACAACAACAACAACCAAGCCTTAATCCCACTAGGTGGGGTCGGCTACATGAATCCTTTGTTTCCATTGCGCTCTATCAGTTAATTAATAAAGCACAATGAAAATAAAATATTCAGATAGCCAACCCCACCTACTGCCATTAAGGTTAAGTTGTTATTGTCTATTGCTAAGGTTATTATTGACAATGATCTTTGATTCTAGACATTTAGGGAAATCAGTGAGGACTATTCCATCTTATCCGGGGGATAGTGGCTACATAGTGAGAAACTAAGGCACAAAAATAAAAATGATTAAATAAAAAATGGATTAATACATGAATCTAGTTTTAGTAATAATTTTACTTGATCTATTATCAAACAACAAGTAACAATTTTACTTGATGTTTACTTTGATATTCAAATCTGTAAATAATATCATGATAAGT
>KZ451917.1:833016-846459 GCA_002786265.1 Apostasia shenzhenica
TGAAACTGACAGGACATGCATCATTAATGTTGAAATGTAAAACGTACGGCATGTTACAGGCAAAAAAGTATCCCAGAATTTTCCATTAATCTAAAACAGGATCTACTGAAACTTCATATCAGTGACATAATTTTATATTGAGAAGTATTGATCAGATCCATTCAGAAAAAACAACACAAAAACAAACTAACAACGTACATGAAATACCAACAATGAAAAGACATGAAAAATAGAACAGAGTATATGCAGATAAGACCAAAAACAAAAACTTAATCCCAACAACATGAGGTCGGTTACATGAATTTCTCTGCATTCTGCACTACGTAAAGCAAAGCTCTCCATGACCAAGGATATGAAGATACGAGCAACAGCAAAAGGTAAAGTTAGACAAAAATGGATAACAGTAAACATATGACAAACTAAAATACTACCAAACATAGCTCCTTTAACTATGCAGGAAAATAAGAGTTTGAGAGGAAAAATAAATTAGGTAGATTAAGTTGACTGCAATATCTACAGGCCATTACTAAAACATGCTTCTATCATTCCATGAAGCTGACACAACATTGAAAAGTTTTGGGGCAACATAGCCAGTAAAGAAAGGCCAGTACTTTGTTTGCTGCTGCTATATACAAAAACAAGAAAAAACAAACAAAATAATAAATTAACAGAAATTGGCAAAGTTCAGAATACAAAGTATCACTCTTATGGCATGCTTGGTAAGTATGGTTTAAGGACCATAACGCTTCCAACTTTTTACTAACTATTCCAGCTAAGCAATATTTGTGTACGGACACCAGCTTACTGTAGTCAACACTTCCTTTACATAATTTACATAGACATCCAGTTTATGAGCTAGTCATCGCCAGATAAAGTGGGAACATGGAAAAAATAATCAAACTTATAGTGAAAAACAGAGCTACAGCATACAAGATGTAAATAAGCTATTCCATGTTTTGATTAAATGAAAATCCAGTATTAATGCATCCTAAATAAGTATTGATAGATCCATAAATACAAATGTAATCCAAAGTATCTTATATATCTTGTTAAAGAAGGTATATAAGCTGCTGAAAATGAGCATGTCCAATCTCGCTCCCTAAACTTGCCAATTTCGCCCCATATTACTTAAGCTTGTAAAAATGTGCATTCCAATTTTGACCCTAAAATTTCCAATTTTGCCCCTGATATTTTTTTGTAATTCCTCCTAGGGTAGACGGAACCCAAAGTCTCCCCCCTCCAGCGATTGCTACCTCTAACAAAGCCAGCGCTATCAGAAAATCAGCACCAGTAGTGCTGCCGATTGTTCCATCGTAGTGGCAACATTTATCTCCGTAGAGTGCATGTCTGGTGGGAACCTATCTTCAAGCAAGAAAGACAATGGTGGAGCTTGCCACCTCCAGAAGAAGAAGACGAAGCCGAGGCCTTGGTAGGAGGGAAAGGCTACTTGGACGGTCGATGAACTAAGAAGCAAAGTTGCCACTTTGACCGCTTCCGCTTGGTCCAGCCTTCCATGGGGCGGTAGGAAATGTCGGAGTTGGTTTAGCTTCAATGTATGAAGAGATTTTGTGTCGAGAATGGCTGAAGATGGGAAGGAGGCAAAGAGGAATAGGGGCACGGACCACGAGCAGAGAATAAGCTAGAGTCAAGGATGATTAATTGCAGACAAAATTCCTTAAATTAGTTATATGATAGATATGACTGATGATACATGACACATGAAAAAATGCTTTAATAATATAGAAAATATATTCAAGTTTTATATTGATTTATCTATTAATTACATTATACCATTATACATACTAGTAGGGGGCACGTGCATTGCATGTGGTTTATTAAAAGTATCAGAAAATCTGAAAGTGCTATCATATAAAGTAAATTACAAAATATAGCAAACAAAGTAATAATCTTTATGTTGGTGAGGAGAATTTCATACAAGAAAGAGATAAATGAAGGAGCCTGTGGAAGACAGATTAATTCTAAAAATCACACTTCATGAGACTACAATGTACTAAAAAGTGGAGAGCGATAGAAACACAATCTTTAAAATGCACAAGCATTCAAATGGAAAATGGTGAAATTAAGAACACAAAAAGTTAAGAAACGTATAAGTCTCCAACTGAACAAAAATGTCACTGAACACAGCACAAAGATGACAAATAAAGCAAATATCCCTCATTACAGTGTGAACAAAGGCAGACTTTGATGCCCAACAATTTTATGAACATAATGGATCAAAGGGTACTGCTTCCAAATAATTTTAAGAATCAAGAGCAGCACCAACACTGGACAATTAAAACAGAAAAGCAAGCCAGATATTAGCAAAAGGCTCAAGTTTTTCTGCCGTGCAAAAATAAATCGCCAATCTCGAGTGCAATTGTGTTAAGCAGCTCAAATGAAAAGAAAAGAATTATGTTAAGCTGCTGCTCTAAATTGGCTAAGAATCAATGAAGCTTACAAGATGCAAGCAGCAAATATCAAATAAAATATATGTGTAGGGTTACGTTAATAAAAATAACAAGGAATCAAAATATAATAAGAGGGAAAAAAGAACATACTATAAAAATTGATTGGCTGCGGTCCGACCATCAAGCAAGTAAGAGCCGTTTCCACAAGCTGCATAGATGAAAAGGAGGCAAAGAAGTTAATCAAATTGACATGTTAGGAAGAACTATTTTGATAGTTGCCCTGCAAGGATAAATCCTAAGTTAAAATTATTACTACAAGAAATATCAAGTTATAATAGAGTGTAAAAACTCAAATAAACTAAAAGAATTTAACAAATAACCTAATTATCTTGATGTACTTTTTTACTTGTTGAGGCAGCAGAATGATCTTCATTTTCAAAGTCTGTTACGGAAATGGTTTTTAATTTTATGTTTGAAATATTTTTGTATTGATCAATATTTCGTTGAATATTGAAGTTGAACTATTTGTTTTGTAGTTCTTCGATAAGTCTTTCAGCATTATAAAATTTTCCCTGCATCAAATGTAATTGTTTTAGTTAGACTTTCAATATTTTATGCATAATGAAGTTTCTAGTATTTGATAAAATTATTCTATAAGCTGTAATATTACTTCATTTTTCATAGCTTGAAAAGTTTCTGCAATTATATCTGCAAGTTGTTCTACATGTTGTCCAAATATTGTAATAATGGTGCTATCTGTTTCATCTTCTATTGTTGTTTCAGCTATTAACTTGAAAAGTATGATATTATTTTTCATTTTAGTATGCATTCATACATTTGTATATGAATTAAAGTTAACACTATCAGTAAACTACTCGAATTATAACAATTAAAGGAGACTTGTTAATAAGATTCTAAGAGATGATTTCTTATAGCAATAAACGTCAACTTATTTTTATTGATTGGTCATATGCGATATAAACAATTAAAGCTGTTAAGCAGAAGGCAATTCCTATAGGCAATTGAAACCATCAAGTAGAAAGATTCCAGACTTAACATAGCATGGTGCAAGCATTATAGCAAAAACAACTAAGCTTGCACAACAATAAAAGTAAAATCTAATCCGCAACTTGAAAGTGATCCAAATAAATAATTAAAACCATCAAGTTAAAGGCAATCCTCATAACTATTTAAAACGATTAAGCAGAAATTAAATTAGGCTTGTATAAGACAATTCTTCACCATCACATGTCTCCACTTTGTCATTTTATTTTTCAACAATTAAATTAGGTGTAGTCAAAGAACAAGAATCAATGATGCTTCATTGGCGACAATGAGAGGAATAAATATGGGCAAACTGATGCTAACGGGTGGATTTGATGAATAACATGAAAATATATTAAGCAAATATGTTATTTTGATGAGAATTAAAATAAAAGACTAATCAAAACTTTGCATTTATTTACATATAAAATATTACCGAGATGTTGCTTTTATTGTTTTATTGCACCATTCGCAGTGAAATACTTCATTAATTGATGTATCCATTTTTCTTTCACAGGACCTGCAAGCTATGTATGATCGGATATTCAAAGATTTTACTTTTACTTTTATTTGATATGTATTTGGCTGCATTAGTATATAATATATTGGTAGAGAATTTAAGAATTTAATATGAAAGTACTTTAAATATCTAGTTATTTTATCATCTATTATTTCAGTGTTGCACTGGTTTAGTAGAGCATTGAGTGAAATTTGTTCAATATTAGTGTTTCGTGAAGAAGAAAATCGTTTTTTGGCGTAGACAACTTTCTTTAGAAGATTGAATTTTTGTAATATTTCTTGTTGACATGTAATTACAAAATTGAGGTGAAATTTTATGTATTTGTTTGTCATAAGGAAAATTATAATGTTCCTTGTAGAAAGTGAAGTTTTGTGAACATTACCAAGTTCTAAGCTCATTGCTTCTTGGTGTGTCTGGAACGATAATGACGCTTGTTATTGATGTTGTAGAAAGAAATGAATCTTTTTAGATGTGTATAAAAGAAAATTAATATTCCAGAGCACTTTGCACTTGTAACGATTTTTAGACGATTACCTTGATATGTGGTTTGCCGCAATCTTGTTGCTTGTACTACTGGTAGTGAATTTGCGAGTAGTTCGTCTATTTTCATAGCGTTCTTCGCATACTCATCTCATAACGAGAGAATTATGAATCATAAGCCGGTTTGAATATTACATTAAATAAAAAAATGATTAGTAATACTTTTTGTTGTGTAATCATAAAGTATTTTTTTATGATAATTTTTTTTTGTAACAAATATGAACTCACCTTTCATGTATGCGAATTTTATCTCGAACATTGCTTGTTGAACTATCTTGTTTCCAGAATGTTTGCATTGGTTTTGTTTCAATGGCAACTGCTATTATGTCTGCATATGGAATTCAAAAGTAATTTACATATATGACAAACTTCTGGTTAGAATAAAGTATTTATATTGTAATTTACAATGAAAAATTAAAAGATACATAGCAATTTATTACTAGTTTGAAACTGTTGCAGATTTTCTATAGCTACATAGATGATATCTAGTTGTTGAATGCTACAATCTCCATCTGCTTTAGAAAGTTCTGTTTTGCTTTTAAATTTTAATTGTTTGTCATTATTCACTATTTGATATTACGGCTCTATTGTAGAAATCACAACATTTGATATATAGTAGATTTCGCCTTCATATAAGATATCATCCATGATTTTAACATCATTGCCAAAAGTAACAGCTTGGATTTGGTTTCCTTGTAAACACAAGTTAATTCAAAGTAACTATTGTTGCTTTGGATAAAAATCATAGCATGGATAATAAAGAATTAATTATTAATTTAAGTACCTGTTCATCTATAAGAATATATGTTTAGTAAATCATACTATTATGTTTAAAAGCTCTCATATTACTAGCAATTTTAAAGACCTTTAAGAAATTATGTAGATATTTCTAACAATGAAGTATTTGTTAATGTCATCTGCAAATGATAGATAAATATAATATTTATTTTAGAAAACAAAAATTGGCAAAACTCCACTACAAAAAATGGTTTCAAAAAACAAAGTAAAAAATTTGTAGAAATTATGCAAAATTAAAGGAGTAATAGTATATATTCTTCCTTGATTTAAAAAAAAAGAAGAATGTACCTTTCTAATTTATGACTTTTTTGGAACTTCCTATGATTTTTCACTTTTGATAATTAAGTATTACAACGTGATAGAAAATTTCTATGAACAACATTTCTTGTTGAATTGTTTGGTATATTTTCTTGGCAAGTATCCTCGTTATCTCAGATGATACTGTACGTGACAATGCAACATATAATTGACCATGTGCAAAAAAAAGTTCTGGCAAATATATTACAACTTTCTTTAATGTTTTACCTTGTGATTTATTTATAGTTATTGCAAAACATAATCAAATTGCAAATTATTTTCTTGTGAACTGAAATGGAATCTTTGATTCTTTTGGAGATTGCAGAGGAATTCGTGGTAACAAACACGTGTTCCTTTGAGATTTCCAGTAACGATATCAGCATGGATAACATTTTTGGTAAACATTTTGCACATAAACTAGGAACCATTTGATAGCCCATAAGATGGATCTAAATTTCATAATAGCATGACTAGACAATTCTCTTTAAGTGTCAACTTATGTGATAGTAGAGCAACTTGCGACAGGTCATTGAGAAAGTCTGCATTAATTAAGGTGTTCTCTTGTAATCCAACAAGAGAATCAAAACTGTAGTAATCGTATTGTTGTCCCGAAAATTGATCAATAATCATATTATTTATTTTGTCTACATATTCATTCATTGTTGTTAGGATTGCTACATCCATGAAGTTGTATTCATTGTTGTATGAAGTGTCTGAATAAATCTCAGAAATCAGATTTTTGATGGAAGTTTCTTCTGTTTGATCGTATGGTACAAGTATTTTCTCAGGTATTACAATCCAATTTTGTTTGATAGTATTTTCTTCTACACCTCTAATTCCAACTAAATATTCAGAGGACTTTGGATCATTGATGGCTCTCATATTTTGAGTTAAGTGTAAACTTTGTGGCTCAATAGCTAAATACATTATAATTGAATCATGAATTGAGAGCATTGCGAGCATATTGTGAGTTGAAAGTGGAATTAATACAATGGATTCAACAGGAAACAAATTGCCGACAAAATAATATGTTTTACATTTTTAGTATGTCGCTCCGTGAACAAGAAGCAAGGAAAACAATTGGGCGGTGGTGCTGATGATTCAAGGATTTGAACATATTTGTATCTATTTAGTGATCAATTTGCTATTTTCTTTGATCTCGCTTGGTCTTCCCTTTCCAATTGCTAGAAATAATTTGACCTATCAGAAAAATTGTCGGCCCACAAATATGGTTTTGATCCCTTCAGTGATGCCAAAAGTCATTTTGATATACCTAGTTTTTATTTTATTTATTATCCTTAATCCGAAAGTCACCTTTTCTTCGCCTTGGACAGTACCTCCCAAGATTAATTTGTTTGGATCTTGGCTTATAGTGGCCTTTTCCTTGAATGTTTACAATTAGATCTCACTATGATTGGGTGTAAGCACTTGTAGAAGGCCAAAAATGGAAGAAACGGTCATACGAAAGAGAGATGCAAGCCTACTTTCAATCAATTTCAATTGATTTGTCAACACTTTGAATATAAAATGCCTTAACGGTCAAGACTAATCTGCTTGGGCTTGCGGGTGCGAATAGTTCCAAATCCATGAACTTCGTACAAAACATCTCAGAGGAAGATGAACAATTTTAATGAAAAAAAGAGAAATCTATGTCTTAGGCCCCGTTTGTTTTCAAGTTAAAAATTAATCTGGTCTAATTTTAACCAGGCATATCGCATCACACATAAAATTTAATATTAAAAATTAACTTTATTTCACATCCTACAAACATTATTAAATTAATAACTAACTTATATGACATCCCTCACATATCAATATAATAACTAACTTTATATCGCATCCCTCACAAATCTCAATATAATAACTAACTTTATTTCACATCATTCACACTTTTATTAAAAAAAATATTTCTATCCACGTTTAATTTTAACCTTGTTAAATTTAATCTTACAAACAAACAGACCCACTGATAAAAAAGAAGACCTTTGTGACTGGACCTTCTATGGCACCAACTAGTAAACAAAGTATCAAATCATATGTTACATTAAACAAACAGACCCAACACGTTCTGACCCAGCCCAAAAAATTTAGAGCTTGAGTTGCAATAATAATTCCAAATGACGCCTTTAACCCGGCCCGAGCATATTCATGCTCGAGCTTGGGCTTGAAAACCAAGGCCCACCCCCGACCCGGCCCTAGTTATGCACCAAAAGCCTCAAGTTCAACTCCTAAGTCCTAAGGTACACCCCAAGTCTGGCACCCTGTCGCTCACACTTTTCCTTCCCAACCCTCTCGACACCACGGCTCTCACGCTCGAGCTAGCAGCTAGATCAAAAACCCAAAGGCCGCTACAATTGATCATTTACCTCTACTGTAGTGCCGGTGTGCTGCCTCCATTCCTAGTTCCTAGTGTTGCAGTGCTGCTACTCCTCCACCTCTATTGTGACGCTAGCGTGCTGCGGCTTCCCTTCCCTCACGCTCGTTCCTGCGTGCTGCCGCTTCCCACAGTTTGTGCTGCAGTGTTGCCACTTTTCTAACTCTGTTGCAGTGCCTGTGTGCAGCTCCATTCCTTCCCTTCCCTCTCAAGCTTTGGCGGGCGGTTGGACCGTTTGAAAAAGAAACCCTAGACTTGCTGCTGCTCTTCTGCCACTACCAAATTTCGCCATCCTGCAGGTCAGTCATTTGACTTATCCATGATTATCCTAGTTCAAAGTTCACTCATATTCCTAGACTCCTAGTCTCTTAGAGCCCATTTGATTTTTGATTCTATATAGCAATAGTACAACATCGTTGTTACTGCCAGCAAACGTTGTCACGAGCCATTACAGGGCCTCATCAGTCTCTTCCTAACACTGCAAATGCAGCACCTCAGTTTGAGTGTCAAATTAGACACAGTCATTTAAAGCTAGACAGTGGTAATAATTTTATCCTTTATTCCTCCATAGTCTTTACTATTTTGTTATTATTACTTTATAAATTGGACAATTATGTAGTTAAAATAATGGAGTGAGACATGGATGGTGCTAGCAACAATGTGACGAATACGGTAATTGCGGAGGATCGAATCAGAGTACGAATCAGCCCCTAAAAAATCAAGACTTATCTCAAAGTTTTGGAAGGATTTCACAAAACTCAAAGGTGAAAATAATGGTATCATAAAAGTCCAACGTAAGCATTGTAATCTCGGCCTTTCTAGACACTCAAAGAATGACACTTCTCATTTGAAACGTCATCTATATAGATGCTCTAAAAATAAAAAGGAGGATTTAGATACATACCACTTAATTTTTCTTCAATTACATAGTAAACATCTTACTCTTTTATTTTATAATTTAACTCCTCAAATTTTCTAATAATGAAAACTAGTAGAATACATGTATTTGCAAACATATTCATAATATTTTGCATATACATGTTATTGGTAATAAGAATCCAAATAATTATAATCAGTAAAACAAATCTTTTAAAAATCTTGAGAAATGCCTAAATATGTTACTTTTGGATGATTTAGGGGGTGAAGTTAGAAAATAAAAAAATAAGGAGTTTAATATGTAATTGAAGATGAATTAAAAGGTATGTATGTAAATGCCCAAAATAAAATTCATGATATTAAGCCACTCATATTAGCAAAGTGGACTAGCACTGATGAGAGTTCATGTTTGAAAAAATATAAGTATGATAAAGAGGAATCACGGAAAGCACTATCTGCATTTGTTTTTTGTGGAAATCACCCTTTTCTATAGTTGAAGAGGTTGCATTCAGGCATTTAATTAGTACTCTATGCCTATAATTTTAAAATATAAGTAGAATGACTATTAAAAGAGATCATTTCTAGATATTTGAAAGAAAGAGAAAATGTGAAGCATCACCTCTCTAAGACTCACGGAAAAATCATACTTCTAATAATTGAAGTTCGGAATATAGTAAAGATGAGTACATTTGCATCACTACACATTTTGTCGATGTTGATTGGAAATTGGTGAAGAAAATTATACGTTTTAGAGCTTTAATTATTTTTAATCATTTTACATAAATTTAATATAAAAAAATTATTATTTTACTTCACATACTCAATAATTTTCAATAAACATATCAACTTTATTTCACATCCTAGACCAAAATACTTGATTCGAATATTTTTGTCTAAGATGTGAAATAAAGTTGCTATTTTTTTTGAAATTATTGAGTATGTGGAGTAAAATAATTTTTTTTATATTAGAATTTATGTAAAATGATTAAAAATATTTATTTATTATTATTGTTATTGTTTTTTAAACTAATATCATTTTTGCCCTAATTTTGGCCTTCGCGCCAAACAAAGCCTTAAAGTCATTCAATAGATTCAAGCCAAGAGGCCTTGCTAGTATAAAAGGTTAAATCAGGAACCACAAATAGCATCGGTCTTTGTCGTTGAGTAAAAAACTCTTTAACTTTTAATTACCCTATATATTATTAATTTACTTTATAGGATACGACAAAAAAGAATCCCATTTCTAAGCAATTAGAGTAAGCCTAGAGGCCACGAGAAGAAGTCAATCAATCAAAGTCGGTGAATCAAGTGCGGGTCTTGACTTAATTCTTTCACTAAATTGAAAGTAAGGGGTTTACCCAGAAAAAGGCCTTTCTCTTCCTTGACCATGTAAGCAAAAAAATTGACTTCCCTAAAAGTGACTTTCTAGGATGCCCACATTGAAAGGAATCCAACTTGCTGCCAAAAGAACAAGCTTGTATGCACTTCTATTTTGAAAAGGATTTCACCAAGGGTGAGGAAAAGGTAGCTCTTTTCTATCTTCTTATTAGCGGTCTTTGCTGCATGACTTCTTGACTTGGAGCTTGAAGGGCATAAGACCAAACTCTCTTCTTGATCTAAGCTGAAAAGGATTTGGTCAATTTTCAAAGCAACATATAGGAATAAGCAAGACATTGCATCAATTGGCCGACAAGAAAATGAAGGCATATCTATATGCGAAATCCCAAGTACATTTAAGTCGTCTCAAAAGCTTTAAGAGAAAGAAAATTGCTAAGGAAGCTAAGAGCGAGAAAGATAATTTAACCATCCCCAAGTAGATAGCGATTGTTTGGAATTCCTCACACATCCTCACAATGAAGAAAAGAGCCTTTTGGATGTCAAAAACCTATGACTGTTTATTTCACCACTCCCATGATGGCTTCCCTAAACCACTTCAACCGATCACACATCTGCTTTCGGAATACTTTCCACATTGCAACCTGAATATCGTAGATCACTAAGGATCCTTAAAAGACCATGCCACTTTCCATGATGGGCACCAAGAATAGATGAAGCTTAGCTTCCGACTCTGCCTTATTCCAATCTAACTCCTTAGGTTGAGCACACATTCTAGATATTTAAGACATCTTATCATTGGGCTTGACACCTTCCCTTTTTTTTAATACTTTCTAGGATAAAAAAGGAAGATCCAAGAAAGAATGAAAAGAGAAAGGAAAGGGACTGAGCGCATAGCATATCACACTTGTGCTAACGCCCAGTTCATACTGAAAAGCTACACTAACATCTTTCCCCTTGAATGAATGGGCCAAAACGGATAAAAGTACAAGAATTGAGTTCATACAACTCTACGGTGGAACTTTTGGAAACATATCAAACAACATTGGATACAAACCATTATCAGAAGACATCTATGACTTTCATCCGAAAAATTAGAAAACCTAAAAAACATATCTTTATTTAGAGCATCAATCACAGTGTAGTGGTTGGACTGTGATGGAGACAAAGTTGCAACATTGACAACATTGGTTTAGCTTTTTAAAGTTTATTAGTTTAACGTTAAAATGATATGCCACATCATACATAAATTCAAATGTTAAATACATCTTAGATTATAAAATAATTTGCTTTTTATTCGGTGGTAGATTTGGACATTGTTACATTTTAACTTCATCTTTTTATTAAATTCTACAATTCTAAAATTAGCTTTCATAGATCCTCTCCACACATTCATATTGTGAGGAAAGAGAAGACAACAAAATTCAATAACAGATAACATCTCATTTAAACACAAATTACTCAGGAAAAAAAAAAGCATAGTATCCTTACCACTGGTCTCGAGATAGAAAAATAGCCTAATCAATCATGAAGATAACAAAATCGACCATCAAGAAAGCAAGACTAACTCAACTTGGAGAATATGAACAACCCAAATTCACATTGATTCCTTTCATACTCTACTTATTTCCAATGAGGAAATTCCTTTGGTTTAAAGTCCCAGTGGATGGGCTCGTGTGAGTGAAAGAGCTATACGACCTCCAAAATGGCAACCATCACCACCCTCTCAAAGAGCTTCCCATCATCGCAAATCCCCATGAATAGAAGCATGGCATTGTAGTCCTTAGCCTCCCAAAGGCTCACAATAATGGAGCTCCTAGGGAGATGGCGCCTGTAAGACACCCTCAACGCCAACGTTAGTTCGATGCTTGTGCCTAGAAACAAATTTGGAAGCAAGGAGTTCTTGTGTTCCCCAATCCATGCATAGGTAGGTCACCTCGAACTTCCCTTACTCAACTTCTCGTAGACCATATAAATCTTGATCCCTCGCCATCTCATGCCCCACACCCCAACTACCTCAATAAGCATGATCATTTGTTGCTCACCACTGGAACTCCTGTGTTTTCTGCTGGCCATGCGGTCATGGAAACTGGCTTTAATTTCCAAATGGGCTGGTACCTCTAACAGATGGCAACACTTGCCTATCGACTGCAACTATTGCACAAACCCTAGTCATCTAGTACTCCATAAACACAATTTATGAACTGTTTAAATTCAGTTGTTCATTATCTTCATCTTCATCTCTTTGTTGTTATACTTGTGTGATCATACTGTGTGTTTTTTTGCTTGAATCTTTAGTTTTATCGAAGATTTCGATTAGCTTAGTCTACCAATGCAACAATGCTACTATTCTGCAATATATCTATAAAGCATAATGATAAAAACTGTAAAGCAAAAAACAACCATAATTGACAAATCACAAACAAACAATATAGCAAAGTAGACAGAATTTCAAACTAAAAGATAGTTAACGTAAAACATTTAGATATGTTTCCCAATTTCCACATCTACAACACTATATAACTTTAATACTACTAATGTGCTACATCAACACTTTTTTTTATCAAAATATATCTGTGATCTTATAGAATTCATACTCTAACATGAAATTTTCATGGACTTCACAATAGGATAGACATAACTAGATGAATAAATTCCAACGAATTTCAGGACACCTTTGCCAAAATACCTATCAATTACTTTGAGAACTCCACTATTATGGCTTCAAGAAGGCAATTTACATCCCTTGCTTGGTGAATATTCTAACAAGCATTATCAGAAACATTTCTAAGAAGTTTTCCGTGAATTCATCCAAAGCACATTAGCACCCTAAAATTTAGCAAATGAATATCTTCCATTACTCATATAAGAAAAAATAAATACTAGAAATAAAGCTTAACATGTACATAAACAAAAATGGTTGAGATAAACTTGTTTTGATAAGTTATGATAGCAATGAATGACAACTTCAATGCTACAAAGCGATTTTAAATACCTATAACTTTCTAATCAAACCAACCTCCTTGTTTTCTAAATTTTTCCTCTTTTGCAGGTCATGGTTGAAGAACCTCAAACATATAAAAAATAACTAAATGATGATTATCTTATTATCCTTATGTGACCATAATTATCGTTGGATCAATAGAATTATATTACATCGTAAAGCCAAATAATAATAGAAGAAAATAAATAGTTAAATTGAGGAAAGCAACATTAAACTTTTTAGCCAAGGAATTACTGACTTCTAACAT
>KZ451917.1:851272-877279 GCA_002786265.1 Apostasia shenzhenica
TGTTTCACGTCAGTTGCCATTAACAAAGAAACAATGAGTTACATTAATAACACATATCAAAAAGATGGCTAAATTGTAAGCTATGAGGATGGTGCTAGGATAGCAAGACGCCTGAATTTTTTTTAAAAAAACTTGATGAGGAAATGTCTTTTCTAGGCACTTTTTGATGGATCAATTGCAATCAGTTAAGTAACAAGTTTACCTATTTGTTCATCGTGCATGAACTCTTTCATGATGGGAAGTCAAAGACCAAGGACAAAAGTATGGAAAAAAAACCTTTTGCACATGGGGAAGAAGAAGCAAAAAATGGGGAATAGTTCAAATTTAATTAACTTCTAATTATGCTCACCAAAGGTAGGATTTTATTTTTATCTCACTGGGCATTATAGCACGTCCACTTCCTCAAAACTTTTGCTAATCCCGACATTGACTGACAATAAATATTCCAAAATTTCATCAAAGTATGATACCCAGAGAAAATCCCGCAGGATACGGATACGTTAGGATACGGCTGTTATATTTATATATAATACGTCATATTCTCATATTTAAGATATAACTTTATGGTAGATTATACTAGCTTATACATTTTGTTGTTATAATTTTCAAAACTATCTTTTAAATTAATTATATTTTTTTAAATATTATTAATATCACTAAAAAAATAATAGACAATTGAACTACAAAAAATAAAAATATCCTTCAACAACTATTGAGTTTAAAAAATTTTTGATTAAAATAATATTTTAAATTTATTTAATTATTTTCAACTTATCACAGATCATCTAAGTGAGATGAGAGTTTAAATATATTTCAGTAAATTAGTTTCAGTTTTAATTTAAATCTGATTTAAATTAATTAGTTCAATGCAAACGACATATAATTGAAAATAACATAGATAATGTGACATAAACTCATATATACTGATCTAATTAAAGTAGATATATGCTCTCCTCTCTCTGAGTATTAACTAAATAAATAAATAAAATAAAAAAAATTAAAGTAAAAAAAAAATAAACGGTGTCTAACAGAAGCAAAGATAGTATAATTGATATAGAAAAACTAGATAATACAATTGTTTGCAAATACTAAATTCTTTTTCTATTGCCGAAACACTAGCGTGCATTAAGCATTTTGTAATCTCAATTGTGTGAGTTCAGTATATCCCTCAATCTTATTATTTGAGTCTATGCATGAGTTGTATTTTATGTATAATATATTTTTTATTTTTTATCGTGTAGGCCAAACCAACTATTTCAACATTTTTTTCTTTAATTAGAAGTATCGAAAAGTATCGGGCAAGTATCGGGCAAGTATCGGCCGAATACCGATTTTTAAAAACTAAAAATAAAAATCGATACGCCACGTGGCGTATCGGATACGTATCGGTGGTGCATCGGGGAGTATCGGTATCCGATACGGATACGATACGGATACGTTAGGCTCCACGAAGTATCGGCGCTTCATAGTTGAAGAACCTCAAACATATAGAAAATAACTAAATGATGATTATCTTATTATCCTTATGTGACCATAATTATCGTTGGATATTATATTACATAAATCGTAAAGCCAAATAATAATAGAAGAAAATAAATAGTTAAATTGAGGAAAGCAACATTAAACTTTTTAGCCAAGGAATTACTGACTTCTAACATTGTTTCACGTCCATTTAACAAAGAAAACAATGAGTTAATAATACACAATCAAAAGAGGTAAATCGTAAGCTATGGGAGGTGCTAGGATAGCAAACGCCTAATTTTTTAAACTTGATGAGAAATCTTTTCTAGGCACTTCTGAGGATCAAATTGCCAAAGTAGTTACAAGTTACATGTTCATTGCATGAACTGAGGGTTTCATCTAATGGATAAATGAAACTTCACTAATCATGAAATGCACATCGAGAGGTAACAGGATATTTTAGTTCAAGTAAGTGACATGTTATGTATGTAAAATGAAATGAAAAGAAATGCATAAAATGTTCACAGTATCACTTTGAACATCAGACCTTCAGAAACAGAAACAAAATTACACAAACTAATGCACGGAAAATAATTTCAATAGCTAGATTAATGTTACAAATCAATGAAAGCTTACTTTCTTAGTCAAGAAGTGGCATACGAGAATAACCTTAACAAGGGCAGAGGCCAGTGGCTGCACGAAGGGGAGGCGGGGGAGGCCGCAGCTACGGGAAGGAAGACGCCGGAGAGGGCCGAGCAGGCCAGCAGCAGCGGCAAGGACCGTGGGAGGCCAGCAACTGCGGGAAGGAGGGGGCTCCGGAGCAGGCCGGCGGCTGCGGGAAGGAGAGGGTGGGGGAGTCTGGCGGTTGCGAAGGAGGTGGTCGGGGAGGCCGACGGCAGCGGGAAGCAGGAGGCGGGAGAGGCCGGCGGCTGCCGAGATGGAGGAGGCCGGGGAGGCCGAAAGCTACGAGAAAAAGAAGCCGAGGGAGACGAGGGGGATCAACGGAGGAGCAGCAGCTCAAAGAAGATGGCCGAATGAAGAGCACCGGACGAGGCGCCGGCTTCACGTAGGAGGCCGGTCGCCGGTCGAAGGAAGCGAAGATTGGCTTGGGGTAGGGTTAGGGTTTCGGAAGGGGTAACATAAAGTTTGCCGCTTTATATCCCCAAATTTAAAAACATGCCAAACATAATTTTTAAAAATATTATATAATTCATTAAAAGTCCTAACAATTTCTAAATAATTTTCAATCAGACCAACATAACAGTTCCCATTTAATATATCATTAATTTATTTACTAAAAAATTAAATTAAAATAAATATTTTTTAATTTACCATTTTAGCCTGGTCGGCTGTGAGCCCGCTCGCTGCACTCACCACGAGCTCTCTGGGAGCTTGCCTTGCACTCCCCAAGCTTACAGCGGCCTACGCTCAAGCAAGTTACGCGCACGAACGCACATATTTGTTCGTGACCGAGCATGGGACTTTATACACACGGCAACAGACGGCCACCGAGCGCTCGATCTATTTGCCTTTGGCGATGTGCGGCCTGCTTGCATGCAGGCAGCTGGAAGCGTGATTGTAGACAATGAAATCCGGCTATCCAAATTTAAACACAAAGAACATAACAAACTTATTTCATAAAAATAGAATTCCATTATGACCAGTCCAGCATCAAACGCAACCCAATAAATTAGACAGGTAGTTAAGAACGGATTAGACAAATTATTTGATCCCTTTTGGCACAGAAATCAACATGTGTATGAATTCTCTGTCTTGTTCATCCAATTGTTTGATAGATAATATGGTCCCTAGTTTTTGATCTAATGTTGTGAGGAAGATTTGGTAAATATCTAATCATGAAAAACCACAGCAGCACGAAGAGCTCATGGTTTGAGATACTAGAAAAGTACTTATTGATCCTCCTTCCTCCAAGATGGGATTGGAGTCCTAAAATAAACGACATGCTTGTTTGTAAGGTTTAAATTTAACAATATTAAAATTAAACTTAAATAAAATATTTTTTATTAAAAGTTATGAATAATGTGAAATAAAGTTAATTATTATGATAGAACATATGAGGGATGTGATATAAAGTTAGTTATTATGTTAGGATATATGAGGGATGTAAGATGTGAAATAAATTTAATTTTTAATATTAAGTTTTATGTGTGAAGTGATATGTCTATTTAAAATTAAATTAAGTTAATTTTAAACTGCCAAACAAACAAGGTGTGGGATTATATGGCAACTCTGCTAGCTATTGAGCGGTGGATATGTTCAATTTGAATGAGCAACTAAAAATAGATTCTTGGACATATATCATTGTAACTCAATGTGAACGGGAAAAAGGCCTACCACCCAATTACTTAAATTTGGTGAAAAAATTGAACATTACCATCGCTGCTTGTTAAAGACATACTCTATTCTTCTAATCAATACGGGCACTTTTGAAGTACTAGAAACTAAAAAATTTATTCAATTGGCTAAACATATCTTTCACTAAAGCACAGCTCAAATTAATTTCGAGTTAAGTTTGAGCTGAGTAAAACTTAAAACTTTCTTTTTTTCAACATATATAGGTTTTACTATTTTAGAATCAACTATGAGTTTAGCACTATGCAAGCCGTTTGTGGTTAACCTGGGGTATAACCACGTCACCCTCATCCTAACTTTTTTAACCCTTTAAATTTTGCTGTAACATACTGAGATCTCATTATAAAGGATATCACCTCACTCCTCGCCCTCTTTGGCCACGAGCATCACGCTTACCCTCGCCTCCCCTTAGGTAAAGCTCGTGCTCACTCTTCCCATAAAGATTAACTAAATATATCTCAAATCTAAGAAGAACCAATATAAAAAAAAATTAGAAAATCTAAGAAGAACCGTAAAGAATCAAACAAAATAAGGAATCATCATAGAAGCATCAGTCCAATCCCTGCTGCTTTCAGCCCCTTCTTGAGCCTGTAGTTGTAGAGATAGTAGTACACCGGCCTTGAACCTGGCGTCCCCCTGAACAAGAGCTTATCGAGGAACGAGTCGTTCCCCATGATGCTCTGGGCCTTGAACACAACACACCCTTCCTGCTTCGCCACCACAAGTAAATCTCTGATCAGTTTCACCAATGGCGTCTTCGATGCCGCGTAGTAGAACAGCGTCGCATACTTCACTTCCTTGTGCTTGGGATGGTTGTGCGCCGCCTTCCTCTGCACTAAGAAGCTGCAGAAGTCGGTGATCTCCCCTGTCTCCGGCGCCGCCACCACGAAGCTCTCCACTCTCCCTTCCTTCGGCACCAGAAAGTGCTCGACGAAGGCTTCGTCCACCTCCGGGGACACCGGGAACCCGTCCCTAAGATAACCGTTCAGAATCTCAGCCACCGATGGAACGTCGCCGGCCTGCATCTTCCTGAACCCGACGGTGGCCGGACGTTCCAGCACCCTCGACATCTTCATAGCGCGGCTCATCGTCATCCCCGGCTTGAGCTGCATGAAACCCAGATCGACCATTGTCTTCGGATCAAGAAAACGGGTCAGCCACCGGCCGGCTGCGAACGGCGTCGGGACGTGGACGGAGGTGGCGAATACGGCTTGCCATATGCCCTCGAGCTGCGCCCGGCGGGCGAGCTCCCGGGCGAGAACAGGGACGAGGCGCTTGGACCGGAGCTTGCGGTGGACGCAGAGGAGGTTGACGGCAGCGACGCGAAGGATCTTGGCCTTGATGCGGAGCCTCGCCGGAGCGCCGGCGATAAAGCCAACGAGCTTCTTGCTTTTCTTAGTACAGACGCCAACGTGGAGGGATTTGATGAAGCCCGGGCTGCAGAGGACCCAACGGAGATAATCCTCGGAGTAGATGCTGGAGAAGTCTCGGTTGCTTTCAAAGTTGGAGTCGATGAAGCCGTGGAGGGCCTCGAAGCTGCGGCCGTCTTCGACGTCGACGGCTGCCCATTCGTATTCTGCAGGGAGGTTGTAAGGCTCCTGCTTGATGTCCGGCCCCGGGGTCGGTTGGACGATGGGCCCTTCGGGGAGGTTGACGTCTCCGGCGTCCTTGAGCTGCATCACCGGCTGGGTCTCCCAGAAAGGATGTTTGCCTGTCGGCCACGTGAGAGCTAGCTTGGGTGTCGAAGACGATGGGATGGCTATGGAAGTACTGCCGTTCCCGCCGACAGAAGTGGCGGCCAACGACACGGAGGGTTCGCCGGAATCTGCCATGGAATGAATGACGAACAAGATGGGGGAATCAATTGATTGTAGAGGGAAGGAGTTTGGTTACAAAATTTGCAACGGCAAATTCTTGATGCCGAGATGCGGTGCGGTGAGAAATACATGGATATATTTTACGCGAATAATCTTTTTCTTACTTCTAATTTTACTCCAATAATCTTAAATCAAAACGGAAAGACAATAAATTTATAATTTTATGACAAAATTTCACTCCTAAAAATGTTTTACCATTCGTCTCAGATAATCAAATTAATTTAATTTAATATTTATTTTCATATAATCGGGTTAAATTCAGAGATTTCTTCTTAAAAGAAATATCTTTACAATTTCAAACTTATTGTCCTATGATCTTATGATGATTCTTATTCAAGTAATTGTGATGATCTGTAACTAAAGAAAGTATAATAATTATCGAATGATGTCTTAAAAGAAGAAAATTATTAATGTAATAAGCAACACATAACAGGCTTCTAGATTTGGTAAGTAGTAATAAACGTATAAGAATAAATCATTTTACATCAAAAAAAGAGAAAATATCTGTATTATGTAACTAAATAATATAATCTCAAACTGTAGAAGCGTCATTTTAGAATAAAATCATGATGTTAGTGATTAAAACTTTATAGTTAAGTATACTTGAGCTGAAATAATCTTCAGATGGGTGATATGTTAGGAATTTCTCAAATCACACAGTTCTCTAAAGCCAAAGTTAATAATGATTTTATATTTAGGATATAAAATATTACAATATAGCACCTGTAATTCAAGGAACGCACTCATTTCTCAATATTACACATGTTTGACGTAACATCGTGGATGACGATAGTTTATTTTCTATCTTGCAGAAATTCTTAACTTTTATTTACAGTTTAGAAATTTTATCATATGCTTTATACCTTCATTTTCTTATGAATTCTTGTTCTTTTCTTTCTGATGATTTTAGTATCTTTTTTCAAATAAAAGAGAAAGGAGACAAAAGAAGGAAAACATAATAAATAGAATTCATCTAGTTAATAAGTTTTCAAAAATATTCATTCAAAACAAAACTTGTTACAATTTACATATTTTTGTACTCTTACATATTTCCTTTTTAGTACAAGACATGCAATGGAATCAAAGAAAAATACGAGGCTTCAGAGCAGCTGGACTCTCTCCTTCTCGGGAGGAAGGGTAACGGCCCGGGAGTTATCTGCCCTCATCCTCTTCACTGAGAAACCTGAGAGGATCTTCCATTTGTTTGCCTCCGCCATTCCTCTAACTTTCCTCTCCTTTCCTTACAGGATTTCTGGGACTATTGGAGAATAATGCAGATCAGTGAAATGCCGCCCCAGCTTTATCTTTATAAGCCTTGGACAGCGCATCCACCACAGCGACGGTTCGCATTCCAAGACCCACATTAATGTTTGCATTCCAAGAGCTGATGTTAACGTGTGGTTCTAGCGCTGCATTTCAGCCATACACATAGCACCTTGAGAGGCACGCTAATCCTTCATCTTGATAATTAATCACTAATGGGCTTTGCTTTTGCAGATCTCGAACTTCGGGCTCGACGATTCAGTCTTTAACCAAACTCGTCGATGAGGATTAAGCTACGATATATCTCAGCTCTCCCCAAACATCGAGGACGATATATCCTAGCTCTCCCCAAACATCGATGACAATAGTTCGAGCTATCTTCAACATCATCAGTGACGATGTTTCACAATCACGCCTGTCGCTATCAGTGTGCTACGACCGCACCATTTTCAATGTTGTACGCTTCTGCCAGTCACACAAACCAAGGGCACCATTAATTTAATGTATTTGAACAGAATATTAGTATTTGGACATTAATTTATTATATATATAATATTTTAATTTAATACTCACAATTACAAAACTTATATTACATCAAAAATTTCAACAAAATTTATACATTTAGAGACTGATTCCATGCATATAAAAAAATTTTAAATTAATTCAAATAATTATATAATTATTTGATAATATATCAATATATTTCAATAGAATATATACTTTAAAAAGATAAATTTGTTAAATATTAATATATTTAGAATGAATAGTGATAATTATATAATTATTTATTACTAAATCAATCAAATTTAACTTAAATACACATATTTAAAAAGTCAATTTGATACATATGATGAGATTTAATAATATATTAATATATTTTAGCTGAATACACATATTCAGATTCCAATTTAATATATATCAAAATCTTTTTATTGAATATCTACAATTATACCATAATTTTATAAAAATAGTTGTATAATTAGTGTATAGTCATTGATATTGACTTAAATTACCTTGATATGTATTGATGTGGTCTTCAAATAGGTGTTTTCAATTGAAATACATCGAAGAACAATAAGTAGTTGTAAAAATATAAGCATTATATTATGAATGAGTGTCTACATGCAACTATTATGTTCAAATTAATTGAAATAGCTTCGAATAGTTGTATAATTGCAAGATTTCTGTTAAAACAATTTGATACTAAAATAGTCTCTAAATATATGTATTCAGTATAATTTCGTTAATATAGTAATGAATAGTTGTATAACATCTAGTATTTAATTAAAAAACGTTAATATATTATGAACCAATGTATAAAGTGTGTATTTAGTTAAAATACATTAATTTATTATCAAATAATTCTATAACTATTGGTACTTAATTGGCAATGAATAATTCTAAATTGTTGAATTTCTTTTAAAATACCTTAATATGTAATAAATTACTGACTAAATCCTAGTATTCATTTTGAATATAATGAAATAGTATCGAATAATTGTATAATTATAACTATTCAGTCAAAATCACTTAATATGTAATTAATCAATACTAAATGCAAGAATTTAGCTTATATTCGATGATATAGCAATAAATAGTTGTACAATTATTATTGTTTAATTAAAATACATTGATATATTATGAATCAGTAGCTAAAAGCATTGATTCAGTCAAAATATATCCATATATCATTCAATAGTTGTATAATTACTCATATTCAACAAAAATACCTTAATATATATTAAATTGATATCTAAATGTGTGTATTTAGTTAAAATATAAATATATTATTAAATTATTATATAATTACTAGTATTAAATTAAAATATCATCTCATATATCGAATTGTTTTCTTAATTTGTGCATTCCATTAAAATACATTAGGGGTAATTCCACTAAGGCCCCTGAGGTTTACTCGGCTTGCCACGCTGGTCCACAATTTTAAAAACATGCCAAACAGGTCCAAAAATTTACTATATAGGTCATTGTGGTCCTTCTGTGACAGTTTTCGTTAAACACTGTCAAAAATACGAAAATATCCTTTATATCCTTTTAAATTTTTTTCGGTGGCTGCCACTCGGCGCGCCGGGCGTCAGCGCCGGCGCCGGCTCGTGAGTCAGCGCCGGCTCCCTGCGCGCGGCACCTGCGCGCGCGGGCGCCGCTCGCGCGCGGCGCGGGCGGCACTGGCGCGCGGGCGTCCGCCGGCACTGGTGCGCGGGCGTCCGCGCGCTCGCGCCGCGCCTGCGCGGGGCGTCCGCGCTCGCGCCGGCGCCTGCGCGCGGGCGTCCGCGCTCGCGCCGGCGCTGACGGCGAGGAAGCGCTCGAGCAGGGCGCCGACGCACGGCCCCGCTCGTCGTAGAGCGCGCGTCGGAAGTTCGCGCCGGCAAGACGCGTAGGATGTTCGCGCCGGCGACGACGCTGCATCGCCGGCGCTCGCGCGCAGTTCGTGCATGTGAGGGGGTACGATTGTAATTTACATTAAAAAAATTATAATTTTTTAATTAAATTTTTATTAAACGGAATGTTACGGAAACTGTTTAATTGGACCTTATTGGAAGCTTTTGGTAAATGTTAAGGACCACAATGACCTATATAGTAAATTTTTGGACCTGTTTGGCATGTTTGTAAAATTGTGGACCAGCGTGGCAAGCCGAGTATACCTCAGGGGCCTCAGTGGAATTACCCCAATACATTAATATAAATGTAAATTAGCATAAAATTGTAAGTATTCTATTAAAATACTCCGATGTGCATTGATTCGAAGTCTAAATGGTATTGTTCATTTCAAATACACTAAAATAACATTAAATGATTATATAATTGCAAATTTCAGTTAACATTACTTAATATATGTGTATTCTTCTTCAATATATACTATTATATAGTTCTATAATTTCTACTATGTTATTACAAGACTTTGATATATGATAAATTAGTCTTTAAAGGAATGTAATGAGTTGAAATATATTAATATATTATCAACTTATTGTATAATTGATGACTTTCAATTAAATTACCTTAATACATAACGACTTGGTTTTTAACTTTGTGTATTCAAATGACATACATTGATATAATAATAAATAGTTATAAAATTATTATTATTCTGTTAAAATATTTTGATATATTACAAATTAGTATCTAAATGCTGTTATTATATTTAAATACATTGAAATAACTTCAAGTTGTTCTATAACTTTTAGGTTTCCATTTGAAATGGCTTTATATGTAACAAATTAGTCTCTAAAAATATATATTTAGCATAAATTTTATAATATAGCAATAAAACATTATATAATTTCGGTATTTAGTTAAAATAAATTGATACATAATGAAATGGTCTATAAAAGTGTGTATTTAGCTCAAATACATTGTTTTGCCATTAAGTAGTTATATAATTATTAGTGTCCAATTAAAATTGCATGAGTATATCAAAGTGGTCTCTAAATATATACAATCAGCTAAAATATATTTATATAAGCATAAATAGTTAAATAAATATCAGTATCATGTTAAAATAACTTGATATATAATAAATATATATCTAAATAGTAGCATTATGTTCAAATCAAATGAAATAGCATGTATAGTTGTATAATTATAAGCATTCACTTTAACTTGAAATATAACGAATCATACTCTAAATGTGAGTATTAAATTTTGATTAGTCAATATATTAATTCATAGTTATATAATTACTAATATTTTATTAAAATACTTTGATATAAGATGCATCAGTCTCTAAAAATATTTATTTTGTTGAAATATATCTCTATATTTTTAAATTATTGTATAATCACTTGCATCAATTAAATTACTTCAATATGTATCAGTTTAGTCTCTCTAAATATAAGTTCGCAATTGAAATGTGTCGAATAACAGTAAGTAGTTAAAAAATTGTAAGCATCATGTTATGAATGAAAGTATCTAAATACAACTATTATGCTTAAATTAACTGAAATAACCTCCAATAGTTTTATAATTATAAGATTCATGTTAAAATTGTTTGATATGCAATAAAATCATTTCTAAATATGTATTTAGTATAACTTTATTAACATAATAATGAAATAACTTATAGCTTTCAGTGAAAAGTCAAAATACGTTGATATATCGCGAATAGGTTTCTAAAGCATGAATTTAGTTAAAATATATCAATTTATTGTTAAAAAGTTCTATAATTATTGGTATTCAAGTAAACTACCTTGAAATATTTTGACTTAGTCTCTAAATATGTGTATTCAATTAAAATACATTAATTTAGCAATAAATAGTTTTGAATTGTCCGTATTCTTTTAAAATAATTTTATATGTAAGAAATTGTCGACTAAATCCTAGTATACTTTTCAAATATAGTAAAATAGTATCGAATAATTATATAATTACAAATATTCAATTAAAATAATTAGATATATAACAAATCAATACTAAATATTTGATGATATAACAATAAATAGAAATACAATAGTCAGTGTTTATTTAAAATACATTGATATAATAAATTAGTCACTAAATTTTTTTTAAGTTAAAATACATCGATATATCTATCAACTGTTAAATAATTACAAGTAATTAATGAAAAATCTTGATATGTATTGAATTGCTATCTAAATACGTGTTTTCAATTAAAAAAATCAATATATTATTAAATTACTGTATAATTGCTAATATTCAAATGAAATACTTTGTTATATATTGAATTAATTTATAAATATATGTATTCAGTTAAAATATTTTTATATAACATTAAACTGTCATAAAAGTATTAGTATTCTATTAAAATACTTTCATATATAAATGAGTGAGTGTTTGAATGCTAGTATTCTATTCAACACATTAAAAGAGCACTAACTTATTATATAATTTTAAATATTCAGTTAAAATAACTTAATATATTATGAATAAGCCTCAAAATACGTGTATTCAACTTCAACTCATTGATATAGCATTAGGTAGTTATATAATTGATAGTATTTTATTAAAATCTGTCAATATATAACAAATCAGTCTCTAAAAGCATGTACTAACTTAACATATATTGATAAATTATCAAATTATTATATAATTATCAGTATCTAATCAAATTACCTTGATATTCATCAAACTAGTCTTTAAATTTACCTATTCAAATGAAATATGTTAATATAATAATGAATAGTAGTAAAATTACCAATATTTTGTTAAACTACTTTGATATATCATAAATCGATAACTAAATACTATTAGCCTATTCAAATATATTAAAATAGCTTCGAATAATTGTATAATTTCAAGATTTCCATGAAAATAACTTGATATATAAAAATCTATCTCTAAATATATGTATTTAGTATAACTACATCTATAAAGTAACGAATAGTTATATAGTTCCAGTATTCACTCAAAAAAAAAAAAAAGATACCTAATGAATCATCTCTAAAATCTTTTATTTAACTCAAATAGATTTATTATTAAATAGTTATATAATTATTGGTATTTAATAAAAATATCACGAAAGATATCAAATTGATCTCTAAATACTTATAATTAGTTAAAATATATTAACATAACAATGAATAATAATTTAATTATTATTATATTAAAAAATCTTAATATGTAATGAATTTGTGTCTAAAGGTTAGCATTCTGTTCAAATAAAATGAAGCAGTATCGCATAGTTATATAAATGCAAGTATATAGTTTAACGTGAAATGTAATGAATCTTGCTCTAAATGTGAGTATTCATCGATATAACATTGCATAGTTATATTATTATAAGTATTTTGTTTAAATACTTTCATTTGATAAATTGGTCTCTAAAAATATGTATTTTGTTGAGACATGTTATTATATAATAAAATTATTATATAATTATTAGCATTTAATTAAATTACTTCAATATGTATTGATTTTATCTCCAAATATGTATTTTCAGTTGAAATATATTGAATAACAATAAGTAGTTGTAAAATTGTAAGCATTATGTTACGAATGAGTATCTAAATACAACTATTATGTTCAAATTAATTAAAAGTCTCGAATAGTTATATAATTACAAGACTTTTATTAAAATAGTTAGGCATGCAAAGAAATTGTCTCTAAATGCATCAATACTACTATATATATGTGTTTCACCTAAATATATAATTTTGGAGACTAATTCATAATATATTGAAATTGTATTACTATTTACTATTATGTCAATGTATTCCAACTAAATACACGTAATTAGAAACTAATTTGATAAACATCAAAGTAATTTAATTGAATAGCAGCCATTATATAGCAATTTAATAATATTTTGATTTATTTCAACTAAATATATGCTTTCAAAATATGATTCATCACACTGTCAATATATTTTACCTGAACTATGCAATTATGTAACTATTTATTACTACATCAATGAATTTATGTTTAATACAATTGTTTAAATACTAATTCGTTAAAAATCAGGCTATTTTAATTAAAATATTGCAATTATATAATAATTCGAGGCTATTTCAATATATTTGAATACAATAGTAGTATTTAAAATCTTATTCAAAATAAATTATGCTATTTTAAAAGAATGATAATAATTTTACAACTATTCATTATTATATAGACGTATTTTAGTCGAATAAATAAATTTAAGGATCATTTCGATGCATATCAAGGTAATTTAATTGAATAACATCAATTATAAAATAGTTTGATGATATATCGACGATGTATTTTAATTAATATGCATCAAAATACAAATTCACATATCAAAGTATATCAATAAAATACTAATAATTGTATAACTATCAAACCCTATATTGATGAATTAACGTGAAATACATATATTTAGAAATTAATTTATTATATATTAAATTATGCTATTTGCATATTATAATTCTATAATTATTTAATGCTATTTTAATGTATCTGAAAAGATACTAGCATTTTGACACTAACTCATTACATATTATAGTATTTTGATAGAATATAAATACTTTTATTGATATTTATTATAATATCATTGAATTTAACTGAATATACTAATTTAAAAACTATTTTGATATGTGAGAAAGTATTTTAATTGAATACCAATAATTATATAATTTATATCGATATATTTTATCTAAATATACATATTTAGTTAATAGCTCGATGCATATCAAGGTATTTTCATTGAATACCTATAATTAAATAGCTATTTTATGATACATCAATGTATTTCAACTAAATAATTACTTTTAGAGACCGATTTGCTATATCTAAAACTATTTTACATAAATACTGATAATTGAATAATTATCATTGCTATATCATTAAATTTCAGTTAAGTAGTTGCATTTAGTATCACTTCATTACATTTTAAGTTAATTTAACTAAATACTAATAGTTATACAATTGAAAATATTCATTTAACATAACATAATATATAATGCAGCAATCTCCAAATATATTTATTCAACTTCAATTCATTGATATGACATTAGATTGTTATATAATTATTAGTATTTTGCTAGAATGCTTTGATATATATTAAATAGGTCTCTAAAAGAATTTACTAAATTGAAATACATTGACACATTGTCAAATTAATGTATAACTGATTCTATTCAATTAAATTATCTTGATACACATTGAATTGGTTCCTAAATTTGCATAATTGAATGAAATACGTTGACATGATAATGTATAATTGTAAATTGACTGTATTCTCTTAAAATATTATAATATGTTACAGAATGGTATCTAAATGCTATTGTTTTGCTCAAATACATTGAAATAGCTTTAAATTATGGTATTATTTTGAGTTTTCTACTAAAGTAATTTGATATATAATAAATTAGTCTCTAAATATATATTTTCGGTGTAAATTCATCTACATAGCATTATATAATTGGGGGATTTACGTAGAAAACATTAAATTTATCACAAATTACGCATTTCACCATCATTTAGTAAATATTACGCATATCACACTCTTCTTATTGTTACAATAGAAATGTAAAACCCATAAGTAATATAAGGAGAGTGTGATATGCGTAATATTTACTAAATGATGGTGAAATGCGTAATTTGTGATGAATTCAATGTTCTCTACGTAAATCCCCCTATATAATTATATAATTATAATACTCAGTCAAAATACATTGATACATTTCGAATCAGTTTATAAAAGCATGTATTTAGCTCAAATACATTAATTTATTATCAAATATTATATAATTAATAATATTTAATTAAAATTCTTTAAAATATATCGAATTTGTCTCTAAATGTATGTAATCACTTAAAATATAATGATATAATAGTGAGTAGTTGTATATTTGTTAGTATTCTATTAAAACTACATAAAAAATTCTATTAAAACTGTATAAAAATGTAATGAATCAATGTCTAATAGTAGTATTTTGTTCAAACAAAATGAAATAGCATCACATAATTGTATAACAAGTATTCAAATAAAATACCTTGAAATATTATGAACTATGCTCTAAATATGTGTATTTAGTTTCAATTTATCGATATAGCTTGGGATAGTTATATAGTTGGAAGTATTTCATTGAAATACTTTGATATAAGGTGAATCGATCTCTAAAAAGCTATATTTTGTCGAAACATATCACTATATTATCAAATTATTGTATAATCACTGATATGCAATTAAATTACTTTGATAGTTATCGATGTGATCTCTATATATGTGTTTTCACTTGAAATACATCGAATAACAATAAGTAGTTAAATTATGAGCAATGTGTTACAAATGAGTGTCTAAATGTAATTATTATGTTCAAATTAGTTAAAATAGACCAAGTAGTTGAAAATTTTAACATTTTTATAAAAATAGTTTAATATGCTATGAAATAGTCTTTAAATGCATATATTCAGTATAATTTCTCAATATAGCAACGAATAGTTGTAAAATTACCTATAATTAGTCAAAATTTATTAATATGTGACCAATTAATCTCTAAAAGTGTGTATAGATCAAAATATATCACTTTATTATTAAATAGTTCTATGATTGGATGGTATTCAATTAAGTTGTCGTAAAATATATTGATTTAGTTTCTAAATGCTTCTATTCATTTTAGATATGTTAATAGTGAATAGTTCTAAGTTGTCAGTATTATTTTAAAACTTTGATATATAATGAAATCAATAACTAAATGTTAGTATTATTTTCAAATATAATGAAATAGCACTGAATAATTTTATAATTGTCAATATTCAATTAAAACAACTTTATATGTGACAAATCAATATCTAAATACTAGAATTTAGCTAAAATTTGATGATATAACAATAGTTCTGTAGGAGTTTTGTTGAAATAGTCACAATTAATTATATAATTGCAAGAGTTTTGTCAAAATAGTTTGATATGAAATGAAATAGTCTCAAAATATAAGTATTCACTATGACTATATCAATATAGAAATAGATAGTTGAATGTTATGAGGTAATATGCGTTAGGTCCTGCAACTTCGCGTATGATGTATGGGCCCTCCAAGTTGGGCTCAAGTTTGGGAACTCCCATGTTGCAGCCAACAAGAAGTCGTCGTTGGAGAACCAGGTCACCTTGAGTGAAACTTCTAGGATTGACCTTACGATTGAAGTATCGTTTTATCCGGCATTGTGCTCCAGACACTTGAGCGCGGCTATCTGCCTCTTCGGTTCCAAGAAATCCAGATCAACCCCGCAAAGCGCAACGGCCAAAGGTCCATGCCCAAGCTTGAAACCCGTAACCTGATGGCCCAAGCTTGATGCCCGATTCATAAAGCACGAAGACCGAAGCTGCAATACAAAAGCTCAAAGGTCCATGCCCAATGCCTAGAACTCGAACTCGAAGCATGAAGCTTAAACCTCAAATCCTAAAGGCTCAAGCTCGAAGTTCGAAGCTTGAAGCCTAAACATCGAAAGCCCAGGCCCAAAGACAATGCCCAAAGATCAATATGCCCAATGACCAATGCCCAAAGCCTAAAGCCCAAAGCCCAATGCATGAATGCGAAGGCCAAAAGGGCCAATGTCGAAGCCGAAAGCCTAAAGGCCCGAAGCCTTAAGCTCGAACACTCAAGCCCGAAGCCTAAAGCTCGAACACTCAAGCCCGAAGCCTAAAGCTCGAATGCCCATGCCCGAAGACTGAAGCCGAACGACCGAAGGCCTAAACTTGAATCTTGAAGCTCGAAGTTCAAAGGCCCAAGCCCAATGCCTAAATCCCAAATACTAAGGCCTTGTTTGCTTGAGGCATGAGTTGACCTCTGTTAAGGCAGATCCTAGTGGGAAGTGAAGGCACTCTGCTTAGGGGAGACCTGCATCACGAGTGGATAGCAGGAACTTCCCTAAGGTTATGAGCAGGCCTTCAGGCCTTCTGCTAGCCAGATGGGCTTATGGAAGAGTTTTATATGTTGGTAGGAGACCCCGCCTACCAAGCATGACTAGGCTCGGTGACCTCCGTATATACAAAGAGTGAGTGTAATACTACATCGATTCAACATCAACTAGTTCCATTATTGAATGTATTCTATTAACTTATCTTGAAATATATCGAATTGATCTCTAAATATATTTATTTAGCTAAAATATGTTAATGTAATATTGAATAGACCGAGATTGTCAGTATTATTTTAAAATACTTTGATATTTAGTTATAACATTACAACAAAAAAGACTTTAAATTCTTGTTGTTTATATAATTTGATCGACATTGCAATGAATAGTTGTATAACTACTAGTGTTTAATTAAATCATATTGACATGTTACAAACCGTACTCGAAAATTATATATTTAATTGAAATATATTGATTTATTATCAAAAGCTTCTATAATTATTGGTATTCAATAAACTACTATGAAATGTATTGAATTAGTCTCTAAACACATGTATTAAGATAAAATACGCAACTTAATAATGAACAATTCCAAATTGTTGGAATTCTTTTAGATATGTAATGAGTCGGTGACTAAATGTTAGGATTCTTTTAAAATCTAATGAAATGGCATCGAATAGTTACACAATTGCACATATTCAGTCAAAAATAACTTGAAACGTAAGAAATTAATACTAAATATAAGAATTTAGCTTAAATTTGGTGATATGATAATGAATAGTTTTACAATTATCAATGTTTAGTTAAAATATATTGATGTATGATGAATTAGTCTCTAAAATGAAGGGTAAATTTTATAAAACTGTAGTAAAACCAGCGATGATATATGGTGATGAATGCTGGCCTGTAAAGAGGAAACATATAAATAAAATAAATATTACAGAAATAAGGATGCTAAAGTGGATGTGTGGATATACACGAAAGGATAGAATTAGAAATGAGTATATCCGAAAGAAAGTTGATGTTGCACCAATTGAGGATAAACTTAGAGTAAGTCGGCTTAGATGGTTTGGATACCTAAATCGTAGGCCGATTGAAGCTCCAGTTAGAAAAATTGAGTTATTAAATTTTGCTCATGTACAAAAAGGAAGAGGGAGACCAAAGAAGACATGGCAAGAAACTATAAGGAGTGATCTTAGTTACTTAGACTTAGATAAGAATTTGGTAACTAATAAAACGCAATGGAAACAAAGGATTTATGTAGCCGACCCCACCTAGTGGGATTAAGGATTAATTGTTGTTGTTGTTGTTGATGATGATGATGAATTAGTCTCTAAAATTATTTATTTAGTTGAAAGACTTTGATATATTATAAAATAGTTGTAAAATTATAAATATTCATTGAAAACACCTTGTTATGTATCGAACTGGTATTTAAATAGGTGTATTTAATTAAAATACATTGATATAATAGTGAATTACTATAAAATTATCTGTATTCTGTTAAAATACTATAATGTGTAACGATTAAATGTCTAAATACTAGTATTCTTTTCAAATATATTAAAATAGTATTATATAGTTGTATAATTGCTAATTTAATATGTAATGAATAGGTCTTTAAATATGCATATTCAACTTCAATTCATCGATTTGATATTGGATAATTGTATAACTGCTACTATTTTGATAAAATGCTTTAGTATGTGATGGATTGGTCTCAAAAAGTATATACTAAATTGAAGTAAATCGATATGTCTTCACATTATTGTATAACTTATAGTATTCAATTAAATTAACCTGATATGCATCTAATTGGCCTCTAAATTTGCGTATTCGAATGAAATACTATGATATAGCAATGAATAATTATAAATTATTAGTATTCTATTAAAATACCTTAATATGTTACTGATCAATATCTCAATACTATTATTCTATTCAAATACATTAAAATAACTTCAACTTGTCGTACAACTCCTTGATTTTCATTCAAATAGCTTGATATGCTTTGAATCGGGTCCTCTTTACCATATATATTCATTCATATACTAATGACTAATTGTATAATTTTAGTATTCAGATAAGATACATTGATACGTAATGAACTATCAAAATATGTATTTAGCTAAAAAAGTTGATTTATGATATGATAGTTATATAATTATTGATATTCAATTAAACTTTATCGAAATGGATTGAATTAGTCTCTAAAAGTATGCAATTAGTTAACATATACTAACATAATGATGAATAGTTGTACAGTTATTATTATTCTATTAAAATACCGTGATATATATAATAAGTTCATATCAAATGTTAGTATTTTTTTCAAATAAAATGAAATGATCGTTCTAAGATTGCAAGTATACAATAAAACTAACTTGAATGCATTGAATTATGCTATAAACTCCAGAACTTGTAGAGGAAGGAAGCGATGATGTGAGTTTTCGTCTTCAATTTAATGACAGCATTAGATAGTAATGTTGTTGCTAGTATTTTATTAAAATACGTTGATATAAGATGAATAACTCACTAAAGGCAAGTATTTAGGTGAAACACATTTCTATGTTATCAAATTATTGTGAAATCAATAGTATTAAATTAGATTACCATGACATATATCGATTTGGCATCTTAATATGTGTTTTCAGCTCAAACACGTTGAATAACAATAGGTAGTTGTACAATTATGAGAATTAGGTTATGAATGCGTGTCTAAATACAACTATTACATTCAAATTAATTGAGATAGTCTTGAATAGCTGAATAATTACAATATTTCTATTAAAATAGTTTCATGTGAAATAAAATAATCTTTAAATAGCCTACCCAGTTTATCTTCATTGATATAACAATATATTGTGTTATTATCAATATTTTGTCAAAATATAATGATATGTTACCATATTTCGGCTGAAATACATTCATATAGCAAACAGTAGTTGTGTAATCTGAGTATTATATTAAAATGACTTCATAAAGGCAAGATCAAAGTTAAATTACTTGTATTCTCTTCAAATATCGTAAAACACGTTTGAATACTCGTATAATTATTAGTATTCAGTTACAATAACTTGTTATGTTACGAATCATACTCTAAATGCTTGTATTACCAGTAAAAGTGTCACTATTTAATTCAAATACATTAATATGTTATAAATCTGTCTCTAAAAGTACCTATTTATTTAAAATAGAATGATATACTATTGAAAAGATGTGTAATTATCGGTATTATATTAAAACTCAGTCAGATGTCCCCAATAGATCGCCAAATACAATGTTTCTATTGAAATACATCCATATAACAAAAAGTAGTTGTGTAATAAGAGTATTATATTAAAATGCATTAATATAGGTAAGATTAAAGTCTAATTACGTATATTCTCTTCAAATACAGTAAAACATGTTTGAATACATGCAAAATTGCAAGCATTCGATTCAAATAACTTGTTATGTATTGAATCGTACTCGAAATGATTGTATTCCTTTTAAATTTGACGTTAATACAATGAGTGTTTGTAAAATTATCTCAATTTAATTCAAATACATTGATATGTCTCAAATAAGTCTCTTAAAGTGGTATTTATTTAAAATATATTGTTTTACTGTCAAAAAGATTTGTAATTTTTGGAATTATATTAAAACTCAATCAGATGTCCCCGGTAGATCGCCAAATTACATATTTCAGCTGACATAATTACATATTTCAGTTGAAATACATTCATATAGCAAACTGCATGTAGGTAATCAGAGTATTATGCTAAAATGCCTTCATGTAGGTAAGATCAAAGTCAAATTGCATTTATTCTTTAAATGCAGTAAAACATAATTGAATACTCGTATAATTACTCATATTCCATTATAATAACTTGTTATGTAATGAATCGTACTCTAAATGCTTGTATTCCGTTGAAATTCAACGTTAATACAATGAAAATTCGTAAAATTGTTATTATTCAATTAAAATTCGTTGATATGTCAGAAATTTATCTCTACAAGTGTCAATTTGTTTAAAATAGAGCGATATACTGTCTAAAAGATGTGTAATTATCGGTATTATAATAAAACTCAATCAGATGTCCCAAATAGATCGTCAAATACTATATTTCGATTGAAATACATTAATATAGTAAATAGTAGTTGTGTAATCAGGGTATTATATTAAAATTCCTTCATATAGGCAAGATCAAAGTTAGATTACATGTATTCACTAAAAATACAGTAAAACATAAATAAATACTAGTCCAATTGCAAGTATTCTGTCATAATAACTTGTTATGTATTGAATAATACTCTAAATATTTGTATTCTGCTTAAATTCAATATTAATGCAATGAAAATACGTAAAATTATCACTTTTCAATTAAAATACAATGATATGTCTTAAATCAGTCTCTAAAAGTGCCAAGTTATTTAAGATATATCGATATACTATTAAAATGATGTGTAATTATCGGTATTACATTAAAACTCAATCAAATGTCCCCAATAGATCGTCAAATGCAATATTTCGGCTGAAATTCATTCATATCGTTACTTCTTAAGGGCAAGATCAAAATCAAATTGAATGTATTCGATTCAAATACAGTAAAACACGATTTAATACTCGTATAATTCCTATTATTCAGTTATAATAAATTGTTACGTAATGTATCATGCTCTGAATGCCTGTATTCTGTTTAAATGCAACCTTAACGCAATGAATATCTGTAAAGGTATCACTATTGAATTCAAATATATTGATATGTCATACATCTGTCTCTAAAATTGTCTATTTGTATAAAATAGATCAACATACTGTTGAAAAAATATGTAATTGTCGGTATTACATTAAAACGCAACTAGATGTCCCTAACAGGTCGTCAAATTACATATTTTGATTGAAATATATTAATATAGCAAACTGTAATTGTATAATCAGAATATTATGTTAAAATTCTATCATATAGGCAAAATTAAAGTCAAAATTACATATATTCTATTCAAATATTGAAAAACATAAATGAATACAAGTCTAATTGTTAGTATTCAAAACAAAATTGCTAGTATTCAAATATAATAACTTGTTATTTATTGAATCATACTCTAAATGCTTGTATTCCACTTAAATTCAACCTTAATGCTATAAAAATTCATTAAATTATCACTATTTAATTCAAATACATTAATATGTCATAAATCAGTCTTTAAAAGTGCCAATTTATTTAAAATAGATTGATATACTATCAAAAAGAAGTGTAATTGCCGGTATTACAAAAAAACTCTATCAGATGTCACCAATAGATCGACAAATACTATATTTCGGCTGAAATACATTAATATCGCCAACAATAGTCGTTTAAACAGAGTATTATGATAAAAGTCCTTCATATAAGCAAAATCAAAGTAACATTGCATGTATTATATTCAAATATAGTAAAACATGAATGAATACTAGTCTAATTGCTAATATTCAATTATAATAACTTGTTACAAAATGAATCATACTCTAATTGCTTGTATTCTGCTTAAATTCAATATTAAAGCAATAAAAATTCGTAAAATTGTCACTATTCAATTCAAATACTTTGATATGTCTCAAATCAGTCTCTAAAAGTGCCAATATATATAAAATAATTCGACATACTGTCAAAAAGTTGCGTAATTATCGGTATTACATTAAAATTCAATCAGATGTCCTCAATAGATCGTCAAATATCATATTTCGGCTTAAATATATTCATATAAGAAACAGTAGTTGTGTAATCTGAGTATTATATTAAAATGACTTCATAAAGTTTATATTAAAGTCAAATTGCATGTATTCTCTTCAAATATCATAAAACACGATTGAATAGTCGTATAATTGTCAGTATTCAGTAACAATAACTTGTTATGTTATGAATCACATTCAAAATACTTGTATTCCACTTAAATTCAACTTTAATGCCATGAATACCTGTAAAAGTGTCACTATTCAATTTCAAATATATTGATATGTCATAAATTTATCTCTAAAAGTGCCTATTTGTTTAAAATAGATCGATAAATTGTTGAAAAGATGTATAATTGCCGGAATTACATTAAAACTCAATCAGATGTCCCCAATAGATCGTAAAATACCATTTTTTTGTTGAAATACATCTATATAGCAAATAGTAGTTGTGTAATCACAGTAAAACATGAATGAATACTAGTCTAATTGCAAGTATTCTGTTATAATAACTTGTTATATAATGAATCATACTCTAAATTCTTGTATTCCGCTTAAATTCAATATTAAGGCAATGAAAATACGTAAAATTATCACTATGCATTTAAAATACATTGATATGTCTTAAATCTGTCTCTAAAAGTGCCAATTTATTTAAAATAGATTGATATACTGTCAAAATCATGTGTAATTGCTGGTATTACATTAAAACTCAATCAGATGTCACCAATAGATCTCCAAATACTATATTTCGGCTGAAATACATTCATACAGTTACTTCATAAGGGCAAGATCAAAGTTAAATTGAATGTATTCTATTCAAATATAGTAAAACACAATTTAATACTAGTATAATTGCTAGTATTCAGTTATAATAACTTGTTATGTTATGTATCATGCTCTAAATACAAGTATTCTACTTAAATGTAACATTAATGCAATGAACATCTTTAAAAGCGTCACTATTTAATTTAAATACATTAATATATCATAAATCTGTCTCTAAAAGTGACTATTTATTTAAAATAGATTGACATTCTGTTGAAAAGATGTGTTATTGCCAGTATTACATTAAAACGCAATCAGATGTCCCCAACAGGTCATCAAATTATATAATTCGGTTGAAATACATTAATATAGCAAACAGTAATTGTGTACTAAGAATATTATGTTAAAATTCCATCATATATGAAAGATTAAAGTCAAATTACATGTATTCTATTCAAATATAGAAAAAATATAAATAAATACTAGTTTAATTGTTAGTATTCAATTATAATAACTTATTATGTAAAGAATCATACTCTAAATACTTGTATTCCGCTTAAATTCAACGTTAATGCGATAAAAATTCGTTAAATTGTCACTATTCAATTCAAATACATTCATTTATCATAAATCAGTCTTTAAAAGTGCCAATTTGTTGAAAATAGATTGATATACTGTCAAAAAGAAGTGTAATTGCCGGTATTACAATAAAACTCAATCAGATATCACCAATAGATCGGCAAATACTATATTTCGGCTGAAATACATTAATATCGCCAACAATAGTCGTTTAAATAGAGTATTATGTCAAAAGTCCTTCATATAGGCAAAATCAAAGTCAAATTGCATGTATTATATTCAAATACAGTAAAACATGAATGAATACTAGTCTAATTGCTAATATTCAATTATAATAACTTGTTATGTAATGAATCATACTCTAATTGCTTGTATTCTACTTAAATTCAATATTAAAGCAATGAAAATTTGTAAAATTATCACTATTCAATTCAAATACTTTGATATGTCTCAAATCAGTCTCTAAAAGTGCCAATATATATAAAATAATTCGACATACTGTCAAAAAGTTGTGTAATTACCGGTATAACATTAAAATTCAATCAAATGTCATAAATAGATCGTCAAATATCATATATCGGCTTAAATATATTCATATAGCAAAGAGTAGTTGTGTAATCTGAGTATTATAGTAAAATGACTTCATAAAGTTAATATTAAAGTCAAATTGCATATATTCTCTTCAAATATCGTAAAACACGATTGAATAGTCGTATAATTGTCAGTATTCAGTTACAATAACTTGTTATGTTATGAATCACATTCAAAATACTTGTATTCCACTTAAATTCAACTTTAATGCCATAAATACCTGTATAAGTGTCACTATTCAATTTCAAATATATTGATATGTCATAACTTTATCTCTAAAAGTGCCTATTTGTTTAAAATAGATCGATAAACTGTTGAAAAGATTTGTAATTATCGTTATTACATTAAAACTCAATCAGATGTCCCCAATAGATCGTCAAATGTCATATTTCGGTTAAAATACATCAATATAGCAAATAGTAGTTGTGTAATCGGGGTATTAAGTTAAAATTGCTTCATATAGATAACATCAAAGTTAAATTGCAAGTATTTGCTTCAAATACAGTAAAACATGAATGAATACTAGTCCAATTGCTAGTATTCTGTTATAATAACTTGTTATATAATGAATCATACTCTAAATTCTTGTATTCCGCTTAAATTCAATATTAAGGCAATGAAAATATGTAAAATTATCACTATGCATTTAAAATACATTGTTATGTCTTAAATCTGCCTCTAAAAGTGCCAATTTATTTAAAATAGATTGATATACTCACAAAATCATGTGTAATTGCCGGTATTACATTAAAACTCAATAAGATGTCCCCAATATATCGTCAAATACCATATTTCGGTTGAAATGCATCAATATAGCAAATAGTAGTTGTGTAATCGGGGTATTAAGTTAAAATTCTTTCATATAGGCAAGATCAAAGTTAAATTGCAAGTATTTGCTTCAAATACAGTAAAACATGAATGAATACTAGTCCAATTGCTAGTATTCTGTTATAATAACTTGTTATATAATGAATCATACTCTAAATGCTTGTATTCCGCTTAAATTCAATATTAAGGCAATAAAAATACGTAAAATTATCACTATGCATTTAAAATACATTGATATGTCTTAAATCTGTCTCTAAAAGTGCCAATTTATTTAAAATAGAT